>JBAMIE010026059.1:0-19222 GCA_037177295.1 Kaempferia parviflora
TAGGAAGTGCTAAGGAAAACCAATCATTTAACTGTGAAGACCTTGTGATGGATACAATATCATGTGAAACAAAGGTTGTAGTTTCTGAAGATCATGCTATGGATTCCTTAAGCACTGATATGCCAATCGCTATGACCAAAGCAATTATCTCCGAAGATGGTGATTCTACTAGTGTTACAAAAGTTGTCATCTCTGAAGATCATGTCAGAGACTCCCTTTTACAAAAAGCCTCAACAACTGAAGATGAACATGTTAATTCTTCAACCAGTACAGTTACTGACAAGAAGTTAGTTAATGGACATAAGTCAGATACATCTAGCGTAGAGCTTAAACTTGATGATAGCATAGGAATGCTAAGTATTTACAATGAAACTGCCAAAACGGGCCGGAAGGTTTTTGTTACTGGTCTTCCGAAGACCAAGTCTATCAGCTTGGATTTTCGTTTATCAAGGGGCATAGCACAGGTATGTTTTGGTTTAAATGCCGTCTTTTATTGACACTTTATGTTTTTGTTCAAGGAGACAAGCTAATTTTGAGCTATCAACTCATGATGAGTTTCTCATACTCATATTACTGCAGATTTATGACGTATTAAGTGATAATTTATCTTGTCATTGCAGAAACACTGTTTGTTGATTACTGTTTTACAAGGTTACTATCAAACTGTGAATTTTAGAAATCCTTCACGTGGGATTGAGCTTAATGCAAACAGGTTGTATCTGAGATTAAAAGTAAAAAATATTATCCAACAGCATAAAATCTAGTTTGTTTGTTTCACTAAATGAAATCAATAGATGAACTGATGAAGTCTTGAGCCACTGACTGATCTATAATAAACTTAAACTAAAAGTCCATGAGCTTCTTTTTGTTCCAAGTATAATTGACTTGCATATGAAAATTTTAAAGTACTGGAAGCCCATATTTATGTAATGTAGGGAGAGCAACAAAACATCGCCTGCTTGGTAGTACAAGTAAGGCTAATATTTAAGTCTGTCCGTTGGCAAATTAGAAATATGCTCCAGGTAGCAACAGTTGTAGATCTTTTATCAAATCTCAAGGTAAACATGCCTTTGTAACGTTATAAGTTAAAACCTGCTAGTAATGAAGGCATTATGTTTGCTAACTGGCCTCTGGATTGGTGAGGCACTTCATTTTGGTATTGACACAGGAACATGAATATTTAGGTAGTGAAAGTTTAGGTAGATGCAATTTCTGGTTGTCACGACTGACGCTTAGAGAATATCTATAAAGAGTAACTTTTCTAATGCTAAAATGGTGAAGAAGTTAACAGTTACCATGCTGCATCAAATATAGTCTGGTATCTCATTAATTCACCATTATTTATCTTTTCAATATCTTTTGCAGTGGTAAGTAGGAAAAATCTTCAATAATTTCTAGTTTCAAGAAATAGTGCTTCATTTTGTCTGTCTACCTTGCCAAATAGTGGACAGATTTGGCAACTATCCTGCAATAACCTGCTTTTAGTTAGCGACCACAACTTTTTACCCTCTTGCAAAACCTGTTGTTTATGTCATGATAGATACAAATTTGAGTAACTTAGGTGGAACTGCTGGTTGGAAAGCTCATGGAATGATCACTTATTGCAAGATTAACATAAATCTAAAAGGCATTTGGTTTGATTTGGTTAATTTCTGATGTTCCATAAGAAAGTAAGTTGCAATGCTTTGACTGTTCAAGTTCTGGTTAGTTGATGACCACCTGAACCCTATTCTTTACTGTTAAAGATTTCCTTTCTGTGATTATAAATTTTTGGCAAGTAATGGTAATTCTCTGATCTCTTGATGTGCATGGATGGATTGGAAGACTTAGAGAAGAGAGCATGCCAAGCTTAAGTTTTGATTTAATGTTTGCACTAAATGTAGTAATAATACCAAAAGTAATTAGATCTTAGCTAGGCTGTACTCTTCATGAATGCCAAAATGCCAAAAATCATTCTTATACTTCTATGCAAAATTTGTCAGATAAGCACAGGATCTTTGGAGTGAATTTATGTATTTAGCTGATTTACCTTGTTCAGTTGCTGAATAATTGCTCTCTCCTACTGCATGTTTTCTGCAGTTATTGCAGTTAGAGCACAAAATAATTATGTAGATATACACAAACACGGATTGATTGGGTTGATCTTTCAATTTTTTTTGTTCACTTGTGCCTATATTGTGCACAAAAGCTTGACACCTTTTTCCGTGATTTTTTAGGTAAATGAAGGAAACTATGGTCAGGCGGTATCCATTTTTGACCAGGTGATAGATGCTCCTGACACGTGTGATTCTATATGTCAGTATTAAGTGAATTGGCTTGACATTATGATACTTGCAACTCAGATCCTGAGAGAAACTCCTACTTATCCAGAGGCTTTAATAGGAAGAGGAACGGCTTTTGCATTCCAAAGAGAACTCGATGCTGCTATTGCTGACTTCAGCAAGGTAGATAATTTGCTAGTAAATGAATCAGATTTTTTTTCTGAGCTTGTGTCATTATGCTTCATCAATAGGCTATACAAATTAATCCATCAGCTGGGGAGGCTTGGAAGCGCCGGGGACAGGCACGTGCTGCATTGGGTGACTTCGTGGCGGCAAGTCTTTTCAATCTTGCTAACTCTTTAGGTGGTTCTTGCAAATCAGGACCAGATTTTTAATGTCTATCACATACAATATCTGTATACCTATAATGAGGATTTATTTTCTGGATATTCTGATTTATCAAGCTTCTTCTCTGGTTCCTATTCGTATATTTGTTTTTATGTAATCATTAGTCTAATTTGTTTACTATTATACCTTCCTGAAAGGGGCATTCATTTAATACATGCTAGAGGTCTACAGGAATATTTTCTTTTTTAAGTAAACTCGAGCACCTTTTTCCAATTGGATTTTGTAATCTCCTGAGTCAGTTGGAATACAATTGCGAAGTGCACTTTTTGTTTGCATTTCCAAAGTTTCTTGGGTGATCTCTCTTTTCATCTGGTGCCAAAAATGTGGAACTTGGAATATTATTGGCAGGAAGCTAAATTACATAAGCATTTTCTTAGTTGAAAAAATATTTGCTATGAAGTGAAAGTGCTACTCTCCACTAACAATCTTGTACCACTGCACCTTTCAGGCCATAGAGGACTTGACCAAAGGATTGGAATTTGAGCTGAATTCACCCGATATTTTACATGAAAGAGGTTAGTTTCTCTTTTTTCTACTAAAGCATTTTCAGAAGTTGCTACAAGAAGAAACTTTCTCATCCTTCTCTGCATTATTCCAAGTTATATTTAATCGGTCCTGAATAAAGGATTTTTGGTTTATGAATAGGGATGTAATCGAACCGAGCCAAGCCTAACAATAAGAGGCTCGAGCTCAGGCTCGGTTCGTTATCCCTAGGCTCTCGAATTCGATTCGAGCTTTAGTTCTTAAGCTCGAATTCGGCTCATAATAAAATTAAATAGCTCGAGCTCGGCTCGAAAAAAACTCATTTAAAAATTAAACGAGCTTAGTTTAAGCTCGTTTAAGATAATTAGCTATAATAATTAATAATATATAATATATTATTATATTTATTCTTTATGTGATATTGAGTTATATGTATATATATAAACGAGCCTTTTAACGAACATATTCGTTCTCAAATACTGTGAAGCTCGAGCTCGGCTCGATAATGTTTTCGAGCTCGAAATTAGGCTCGAGCTCGGTCGTTAACTTAATCAAACTTTTTTTTCGAACCAGACCCCAATAGCTCGCTTGGCTTGTTTACACCCCTATTTATGAACTTTTAACTGTTACATAGACACAATTCAAATAAATTACTTCAGAATTAAAAATTCGAGAGAATATTGCCTCTTCCTTATCATACATCAGTAGTAAAGTAACTGTGAACTGAGGCAATTGAACCACTTTGGTGTATTTTTATATTTGGTAAGATTGGAGAATTCTTTGTCATTGTCTCTAGATAAGGTGTCTCTTACCTTGAAGAATTGAGATATTTGGATATAGATGGACTGAGCACGCTTGTGCAGTTTAATTTATGAAATTTGGGCTATTTGTGCTATGACACGAATCACTATATAAATCATGGCTATCTTTTTACCCAGGTTGTTCTTTAGTTTGCCCTTACTAGTGGTTGACCTCCTCACTGTAGTGACCTGACTGTAGAGGACTGAGCAAGCTTGTGTGCCCTTACTAGTGGTTGACCTCCTTAGTGTAGTGACCTGACTGTAGAGGTCTCTCACCTTGAAGAATTGAGATATTTGCATATAGATGGACTGAGCAAGCTTGTGTGCCAGTTTAATTTATCGAAATTTGGGCTATTTGTGCTATGACATGAATCACTATATAAATCATGGCTATCTTTTTACCCAGGTTGCTTCATTAGTTTGCCCTTACTAGTGGTTGACCTCCTTAGTGTAGTGACCTGACTGTAGAGGTCCCTTAAGTTGAACTTCAGATGATTACCTAACAGTGAATATTCATATAACAAGCACATGTCCATTCTATCACAACCCAACTATTTGAAGTTGGCCACATAGACCTTATTCTGCTATCAATTTTTTTCCCCATGTTGATGTTCTAAATAAAATCTTACTAGTCTTCTGCTATTACTTTTACAGCATAACTTATGCTTTTAGTTCATATGTTACTTGCGCTGAATGCAGGAATTGTTAATTTCAAATTCAAGGATTTTAATGCTGCTGTTGATGATCTTACCAGATGCATAAATCGTGATAAGAAAAACAAATCTGCTTACACATATCTGGTAGGTTAAGTTCCTACAGGCTATTTAATTACCTTGTCTATAAATTGTTTATTTTTTTAAAAAATAATCAAATCCAAGATTTTATGTCATTTGAGTTTTATGCTTTTTTGTTCTTCAGCTTACTTGCTGATGTCCTCTTTTTTTGGCATTTATTTCTAGCATGGGTACCAAAATTAGAGTGGAAGGTGTAAAGAATAAAGGATACCATAAAATACCTACTTGATGTAGTAAAAAAGTAATTTAATTAATTTTCATAGTGCTCAATGAAACTGGACTTGCTGGTACTGATGCAATACAGGCCACGGCATAGGTTCAAATCTTGAACCAAGTCTCTGTTGATATGAGTGAAAATTTCCATTCCGTCCATCAACTGGAAAGCAAGAAGCTTTGATACCCACATGCGAGTAGACAATTCCTTTCATAATTCTACTTTCGTCGTGAGCCTTTCTCCTTGGTTGCAAGCTCTATCTTGATTGAGATCTCTACCTTAGCCTTTTTCCTTGAGCACAAGTTTCACTTGAGTCTTTCAATTTTGTCACGGGCTCTACCTGAGCCTTTTTCATTGGTTGCTAGCTCCAACTAAGACTTTTACCTCCATCATGGGCTCTTCTTGCGCCTTTCACCTTGGTAACGAGCTTTTCTGAGGCTTCCACATTGGTTGCGAGCTCTACCATTCCATTCCGTCTTTCTTGTAAGTTGCTTGAGCCTTTCGCCTTGGTTACCAGCCTTCCACCTTCATTGTGAGTCTTTTGTGTGGACTCCTCATGTCGCGAGCATCTTCTGCCTTCATCATGAGTTTTGCCTGAGCTATCAAAGTTGCCTGAGCCATGAGCTCCATCCATGATGAGCATCTTGCGTGACCCACTTTTGAATTGTGAGCTCCTTCAGCTACCCAAAGCCTTACTCTTACTCTTCTTCTTCCTACTCTCCTTCCCTCCCCTTATCCATCCTGCTCCTCATGGGAGTGATAGACACCTGCCTGAATAGAATGGTACACCAACTCGTTCCATTCAAGAACCGAAACTAAACATTGGTCATGCCGTCATGGTTTTAAATATTAATCCTTATTGACCAAAATGGGTAATTTGGAACTGATTCGTATTGAAACCCGATACAAAGACAACTTGAAAACAGATGATTATGAGGAAATCATCATCAAAATATTGCTATCTTCTTCTTCACATCTTCTTGAAACATCAGCACCCCTGATTGGAGAGAAACTAATTGATTCTTTTTCAGCACCACAAGACAGTGGTAAGTTTCCTTCTTTTTTTTTCCCGCTTCATTCCTTTCTCGTTGGTGCTGAGTCTGCTGATCAACACAATCTTGTACCAAAACAAGCAAGTAGTTGGCACTGGAACCATCTCATTCCAATTTGCCACAAAAATCTCATCATGCATCATAAATCTCAGCCTAGATGACCAAAATTGCTAGGCCTTATGATGCAAATTTTCGACTAACCTGCCAAGTTACCTCAAGTCTTAATCCTGGTTCTTGATTGCTCCTAGTAACATCCATGTCAAATTTTTTGTGTAATGCGACACCAATGCAATGGTTGCTTACTTTTGTTGTAGACTTTGCTCTACCTTTTGTTCTATGATCCTAATGCTCTATTAGCTCATCTCTCTTCACGCATCTCTTTTCTATTGTTGTTTAGTTGCTTTGTAAAATTTCTGTTGTAGGAATTGTAATTTATTAGTGTAGAAATTGTAGGAAGAATGTGCTGAAACTGGCCTGTGAAACTTGCTAGCTGAATCTGGAAAATACTGTTAACTTTTGTAGGATTATTGTTGATATCGATCTCCTTTAAACGATCTCAAGCTTCTAAAGCTGTGTTTCTTCCTTCCATAACCACCATTTTTTATGCAGTAATTCATGCTCTTAAATTAGAAAGATCATATTTGCAGAACTATAGTAATTTTCTGCATGGACCAGATAAATAAGTACTCTTTTGCAAGTGTTCTTCAAACTGTTTTTTTGGCAATCTGAAATCCTTAACCTAGATGCTGGATGAATAATATAATGTTGTGTTTCTATTTTAATGTAGCTGAAGACTCCAAGTTGAATTTGAGCTTCAGTATTCAATATTTCCTATTATCTAAAGCTCTTTTCATCTATTATTGTATCACCATCTTCTATCAATGTGTTCCTATTGTTTGAAAACATCACTTCTCATCATTAATTTCTCATTATTAAATGCTGAAACACTTGACTATCTATTTATCCTTTTCTTGGAAAATAAGAGACAGTGAGGGGGCAACTGGCAATAACATAAAATGATCTCTTTTGATAATTTTATGGTTGTAGGGTCTGGCATTAGCCGCAATTGGCGAGTATAATCAAGCTGAAGAGGCACACCTGAAAGCGCTGCAACTTGACCAAAATTTTGTTGATGCATGGGCCCATCTTGCACAGGTATCTATTCAAAATATTAGGTTCAGCTGATGCTAAATTTTAATAAGTATTTTGTACTGATTCTGGAATCTCAATGCCTGTATTTTTCTTTATGGACATTTTTCTTCTCTATAGGGTTATCACAATTTCTGCTGATGGTTGTAATGTGGCCTTATAGTTATTACGTGGTAGTCCCTAAGAAATTTTACTCACTTCAAAATGTTGTATCACGTTTGTCTTGTGAAAAGGCATTTAAATCTCATTACTTAGCTATAATTACTTGAGTAATTTGTTATGCCGTTATATTAGTATGTATTTTCTGTCTCATCAATTTTTTCACCATGCATGCAGATTAAACAAAACAAAATCTAATAAAACTATACACAAAAACAAGAAGAGCAAACCATGTCAGTCCCAATCACAAGTAGTCAGAACTAGAACTAGCACGGCTTGTTTTCGTTGTTGTAGTATATAGTTTTGTTAGATTTAGTGGTTTTTCCTTTTGTGTATCATACTTTCTAGGTACATTGCATAAACATTTGGCTTTCTACCTACATCAGTCACTTCACATGACAGTTTTTCATGTAAAACAAAACAATGATGCTTTGAAGCTAATTTGTGAAACTCCTATTAGATGTTTTGCTCGAGACACTATAAGTTTAGTTCCATATTGTGAGGTGTGGATTAATAGAGAAGCTTTATAAGTTTACATGAGAGAGCTACTATTAACTTGTGATTAAACATTTGGAGCTGGCAGTTGCACAAGTCAATTCTCTTATATAAGTGAGATGTGACAATCAGGGAAAATCTAATTCAAAGTGAGATGAGATGATTGAAAAGGTTGGCTACGTGATGGTGGAACCACCATTGGGCCTTACATGCCAATGATCATGATGATCTTAGCATATAAGTTGGAGTTTGGATCTTAGTGAGGATGTCAAGACTTAAAGTGGGGGATCTTGCAAGTTTAGTTCCATATTGTAAGTTGTGGATTAATAAAGAAGTTCATAATCTTAAATGAGAAAGCTACTATTAATCTGGGATTAACTAGTAGCTTGTTTTAATAGGTTAATGGGCTAGTTCTCGTCTAAGCCGGATGTGGCATTACTTATGCAAACAAAACTCTTCTAAGATTGTTTGGTTACAGAAAAAAGAAGGAACCAATTATAATGAGAATTGGTGGATCTAATTTTGTTGTTTTTGTTAGAATCAGGGTCTGAAATTTTGAACCGAGTTAGATTTTGGTCCTTAGTCGACTTGAGCCAGTGCCTTCAGTGCTCAGTATCAGAGCTAGAGGTGTGTCGAAGGAGAAAAAGAGGAAACTAGAGGAGGAGAATATTGGTGTTAAAGGAAGAGGAAGAAGAGGCGTAGAAGATGTAGAAGCTAAAGCTTACCTATCATGTTACGATTTAAGTGTGGAGGAGGTGGAGGGTTCAATGCTGAGGAGCATCTGATGGAGTGAGATTGCAATGTGGAGGAGGAGACAATGGAGGTGCTTGCAAGATGGTTTAGCAAGACAATGGGAACTTGCATCGCTGAAGGTGCTTATGGAAGATGCTACTGAAGGTGCTCGTGAGAAGCTTTAGTGTTCACTAAAGAATTGCGGAAGACTTGGGGAGACTGTGGTGCCAGGCTATTCAATGTGCATGTGGGCGGACTGAACAAGAATGAAATGTTTCACCTATACTAGCTGGCATGAGAATGAAACTTCCAGTTCCCAACTCCCAGATGCTCATGATGGAATTGTGTGTGAATGATTTTGCTGCTTCATATTCCTTTCCTTTCCACTGCATTTCTTATTACAGCACCGGTTTAAATTCTAAATAATGACCAAGCACTACCATAAGCAGCACTACCATTTTAAAGTGTTGCCCATATTTCTATGCATGACGTGAAGTGATGTGTCTCATGTGTACAATTAGTTGTATTAATTCTTATTTTAATCAAATAGGTTTGATGAAACATATTTTACTGTTTGGTCAGAAAGGTCAGGTATACACTGTTTGCTTGGAAATTATTGGATATTTTTCTTTATAAACAGTTCATTTAACATTGCTTGTGGTTGCTATTTTATTTATTTGTTTAATATTATCGTCTTGTACTTTGCAGTTTTACCTGGATTTGGGTAATACTGAAAAGTCCGTGCCCTGTATTGAAAAACTTCTGGCTGTTGATGAAAGGTACATTGTACTATTGCAAATCATTTATATGTATGAATATTGACCTTCTGTTTCTAACATGCTGTTCATGCTTTCTTGAGATGTTCATCAGGTTTGCCAAAGCTTATCACCTCCGTGGCCTGCTTCATCATGGGACAGGACAACATAGGTAACAGGATTTTTATTTTATATATTGTTTATTATTAGCTTTTTGTTGTCAAATAAGAATAACCTAAGATTGTTTCATGTCATGTCGGTAGGATAATTCAAAAGTTTCTATTGTTTAACATCCCTCTAAACTTGATGCTTCTTAAACTAACTAAAACCGAATTCCATAAGAATTCTTGCTAATATCTTGGGTTTAATATCTCATCTTTTTCTGCTACGACGTTAGGGCTTTGAGATAAGCCGTTGCATAATGATGGAAGTTATAAATGTCTTATATAAGTGGTAAAAGGAATCATATCTTTGAAAGCAAAAAAATCCTCACCAACATTTTATTTTCATCCTGTCCCTGGAGTTTTGGCAAATTTTTTTATTTTAATGAAACTGAAAGAGAAAACCCATTCTGCAATGAAGTTGCACATTTGACACAAAAAAACTTTTCTAGTTCAATTCATTTAGCATTCGACTCCCCCAAACATGGTCAGCATAATTTTGTAAGAATTCTTTTAGATAAATATGGCATTTATCATTAAGGTAATCAGGTAAATGTATATGTTAATTTGCATAGCGTCGTGTCAGTTTTCAATCATGATTATGAAACAAAGAGTGTAATAAAATGATCATTAGTTGCATAGGCCTAATGAATTGAAATCAATCAACTCATAGAATTTTACTAAAACAGTATGAAAATGTTTTGCTTTATTTTTTTGTTTCATAAAGTGATAATCTAGAACTTGCCTTTTTTTTTTTTTTTTGAATAAACTATAATTTGAAATGTGAACAATTTTATTAAATAAAACATCAACTGTAAGACTAGAATGTATACTAAGTTGAGTATCCATCCTGAAGTGTAGGATTATGCAAATAGAAGATATGTAATTGACTTAGTTTTCAGTCTTTCAAGTAACTATATTCACATGTGGAAATTGCATTTATAGGCATCCAGACCCTATAATTATGTCTAATTCTTTCTGTAGCATAATTTAATAAGTAAAACATTTTGTTAAAACATAAATGTGTATTAAATTAAACTATCTTTTCTCTTTGTTGAACTAATGATTGTGGTCAAATTACTACAATTGCAAATATCTTGTACTTATAAGCATTAAGGAATCAAACAATATAATTGCAACATATATACTGCCTCTAAGTTATTGCTCACAGTTTTTATTACTTTTGGACAACCAATGCCTTGTATAGATCAGTTAAATCTCTTTATTATAACGAGTTTAATATATTTGATGCTAGAACCATACACTGAAGTGAGACTCAATAGGAGCTTTAATAAAAGGAGTTGCTTTGAATTCATTTTTCAACATTTGTTATTTTTTGCATAACTGGAGCATCTAGCATATGATATCAGAAATGCTTTTCCTTGTAGATTTGGAAGTGTAGAGTGTACATTGCAATAGATAAGATTTCATTTCATCTAGAAATAGGGGATTGAAATACGTTCCTTGCACAAAGTTCTCTGTTAGTCTGTTCGTTGTTAAATGCTACTCAGCTGTTTGCTTACGTTGTTACAGGATGGCAATAAAAGATTTGTCTGTTGGACTCAGCATTGACAGCTCAAATCTAGAGTGTTTATACCTTCGTGCTTCATGCTATCATGCTATTGGAGAATATGGAGATGCGGTGCTTTATCTTCTCTTCTTTTAGACGGATCTTTAACAGTATAATAATTTCTGGCCACCTGTGTAAAGAAGAAAGTGGTTCTGATTCTTATATATAGCTTATGCCACAATAAGCATCTTTGCAGCTGATGCCTTAATAAATTTATTTCATAGAACATTTCAATATGTTGCTAAATTCCTCAGCAACTAGCTATTTTTGGGTTTTTCAAACTAGTCTCTTTTGTTGATATTTTTCTGGAAGTTATTGAGAGTTAAGAACTTCCATTATTCATTTATTTGAGGCTTTTCTCATAGTAAGAGAATTTGTTGACACTGGCTGTCTTGTGGTAAAAATTGTGATATGTACTCTGATCACATGTTCATTGTAGCATCTAAATCATATGGTCTTGCACAAATCCTTGATTAACATTTTCCAAGTTGTATTGTACTTGCTCCTTTGCGTACATTTTCCCTTACTTTCCTATTATTTTAATAATTCAGGTGAAGGACTATGATGCCGTTTTGGATTTAGAACTTGATTCGATGGATAAGTTTGTATTGCAATGTTTGGCTTTTTACCAGGTAAGTCATGAATATTAGCGTTTTCCCTGCTAGCAGCTACTATTCTTTGTGCATAGTATTTTAACTTTACCAGATGCATATCAACACAATCTGACAGCCTCATATCCCAATTGATTCTTTTCTTAACTTCTAAAATTTTAAATCGACTGAATGAAATTTTCTGCATAGCATATTCCATATCCTATTATTTTTCAGTAAAACTTTCTTTTTGGTGTTCAAATTTCAAATTTTGTTGTTTTTTCAATAGATATCTATTATCTTCCTTTTGTTATAGACTTCTTATGAAACATGTTTCCCGTGTCTATTCTGTGGTAATATATGATTTGCCACAGTACTGTTGCTAGTCATACAAAAACGATGCCTAATATTTCACAAGTGCATTCTGTGCCTGTACTTGCCGAAGGAGTATCTGTGGTTATATGCTGGTACAAAGTTTTTAAGGGTCCCTCTTAAATTCCTTCCATTGTGGAAGAATCAGGTGCAAGTGGTTCAACTCTTTGATTGCTGTAGGATCTTTCTTAAGAAGGGATGATCCTTTTTCTCTTTATGACACCTAAAACTTACTTTTTGAGGGTTCTGATTCTGGATTTAGGCCTCTCAAAGATATCAGTTAACAAAAGCATGGTACAGTAGGAAGAGTATCCGTTTCTTTTCTTTTCAGTATTCTTGCTGACTATACCTCTAATGATGCAAAGTGGGGTGGGTGGTCATAAATAACATTTATTTTATTTGGGTTTGTGATTTCCACGTCAATCTTTTACCCTTTATGAATTGATGAGAACTTATGAATTTGATAATTACTGGACCGAGGAACCTAATTTCTTGGATAAAAACCTCAGATTTAGACAAGCTTGAGAACTTGAACCTTCATACATTCAAATCAAAATTGGGTCTGATTGAGTACTTACTATGTTTTGTAAGGATTTGCTTCCATTTCTATAAAATTCTTTCCTATTGGATTCACATGCGTTACCTCTAAGCCAGTGTATGTACAAGTATATCAAAAAGCTAGAACATCCACTAATAGAAAGGAAAAAAACTTGTCTATGTTAAACCTATTGATTTGGTTATGTGCTATTATTTTTTTTTGTAGAATCCATGTCAAATGAAAAGAAGATATCATCCTTTAACTGATTGATCTAACCCACAGAATCCTCAACTTGTATATGCAATTGTACCATTTTGGCATGAAAGTTACTAGTTTACTGTTTTACATTTTTCTTCACTTTTGGTTTTCCCTTAATTCTGTAGAAAGAAGTCGCTCTGTACACAGCTTCAAAGGTTAACAGTGAATTTTGTTGGTTTGACATTGATGGTGACATTGATCCACTTTTCAAGGTAGTATGCTCTCACTTAGTTACTTCAAATCAGTCTTGATTATTCAAAAATTTCTATTGCTACACTGTATTGAATTATCATTCATTTTCATGTTGATTGATTGACTCCCCTTTTCTTAATTATTTCATAGAAAATAACCTTTATCCTTGGTATGCTGTTAAGGAGTTTATTTTAACTATATACAAAATGATGTAACTGATCAATCCTTTACACTTGTATATTGAAGTGAAATGAGAAATACTTGACTGAGTAGATAACACTATTTTAACTTTGTTTCTTTTATAAAATCACTCTAATGGTATTCACTCAGTTATACATCTCAATTAGAGAATTACTATCGATTTACTTTATCTATAAACAGGATATGATGATTTTAGAATTAAAGTGATCTTGACTTGTTAAGATTTTAGAAGTAGAGTCATTTAGCAAGAAATTATTTTCGAACAGTTGAGTTTCTTGATATTCAACATCCAGGTTTTAATAGGCATTTCGAGGTAGCCAGCGATCATCCACAATAATGCATATATATCTAAAAAGAAATACTTAAAATATTTATATTGATAGCATATATACAAAAACTATATACTAAATTTTATCTAATTCATAACCTCATATATAAAAATATATATATGTCAATCATGCAATATAAAACACATAATATAACAACAGCATACTATAACAATGTTGGATAGATCAAACATGATATTATTAATATCTAAAATATTTATCAGTTGAAAACAATTGTTTATGTTTGCAGTTGCAAGTTACATGCTACTACATTAAAAACTTAACTTAGTGGTTCATCATCACGAGAATTAGTATTTTTATGTAGAAAAATCATCATCCAAAGTCCTCGTTAATATGTTGATCGTCAAATGAATCCTCGCACAGCTACCCAATTAACTTACATGCCCAAACCTCTTTAAGGGACCACACATCGCATATGCAATGTCATCCCTTGTCTAAAATGCTTTGATGGCTGCATATCCCTACTCACCATGGTCAACAGAAGGCTCAGCTCCTAGTTGTTTGAGAATAATGGCATTGAATCTTTGTACATCAAGGGTTGGGTTTCATTTTTTAACTATATATATATAAGTTGGTTCTGAGGAAAAATAACCAATAAAGATTTCTATTTCCTTGATGACAAAAGAAATATTTGCAACTTGCAACTTGCAACTTGCAACATCCTGAGCATCTTATCGCGTTGAAGCAACATTTAGTGATTTGAAGCAAATGGTCCCTTTTGTGCATTTTAATAATGATCTTAGTTTAATTCAGTACTTCTCATCTCAATGCTTATAGTTTGATCTTTGATAATGCTTTGCATAATTTACATGAAGTTCTGAATGAGTTGGGCTTGAACTCATTAGTGTTTAGAATTTTAGCTTATTTTTGTTTTGTTTCTTAGTATTTTTAAATTCACAGCAGTGAGTCTTACCAGTTACCATCTGTGATTGTTTATCTTTATTATTCATACTTCATAGCAACGCCCTGGTTTCTAATGTCTTGTGTACTGGTTGATGCTAATGCTTGGGCTAGTCTATGAAACTTTGCTTAGTGCTTGAATTTAAACACCAATTCTGCTCAAGTTTCTTTTGCTTTTGCAGTTCATTAATTAAACACCGAGACATTCACTTTTGTATTAATTCAATAATTGTTATCCAATAAAGGAAATTTCAAGGCAAGACATAAATCATATGAAAGTTCCCCTTTACTGTTATAGTGTCCTGTTTTGATGCACAGCTTAATGCAAACGTAGTTGTTGTAATTAATTCAATTGGCCATTATGACCTTTATACAGGAGTACTGGTGTAAAAGGCAGCATCCACACTATGTATGTGAGAGAGTATTTCGGCAACCGCTCCTGAAAGAATCTTTGAAAAAAGGGCGGCTTAAGAAGCAAGACTTTGTTGTGACAAAACATAAACATGTTCTTCTACAAGCAGCAGATGTTCTTGGCCAGAAAATGCAATATAACTGTGCAGGATTCTTGTCTAATAGACGGCAGGTGACTGATAAATTACTTTAAGTTTAAATTCCTTCACATCTACATAAGTACTACTTGCAAGGTGTTCAGTTTTACATTTGGCTTTTAGTTTTCTGTTAAATTTAATGCCATTTTACAGGATATTTTTTCCTAGGAAAAAATTATACCCTAGTTATGCACTCGTTTCATTGATTAATTTGTATGTGTATATTGTATTACAATAATCCTCAAGTTCTGACCATTAGGTGTTAACGATGTTGATTTTTTGACATGTTGAGCTCTGTGTAAAACCTAGGGCCTTGATGTAAGTAACTTGTGTATATTGACTTTTAGTATTGCAGTTTTCCTTGGACTCTTTTCTTTAAAATATTTGTGTAGATTTTTTTGTACGAGTTCTAAAACTTTGCCACATCGTTCTCTCACTTAACAATAAATTGATGGAAATGATACTTTGACATTCCTTATTACTTTCAGGATTGTAGATGCCATAAGCTTCTGGAATTAAAATATATTGATTAATAAACTTATTTTATCTATCAAGAAGCTTAATTTCATCATCCACTTTTTGAAAATCATACCATGATTTTTGTTGAAGTCCTTAGAATGTTAAAAGCTCCAAATCCTACTGTGTTTCTTTGGTTTCTTTGGTTCCTTAGGGTGCTATCTTTTATATTGATCTTACATTGTTAGTGTGGTCCATAAGAATTCCATTGTTCATTATGAATTTAATTTTGATAGATCCTTCTATGAAAATAAGTTCATAATGATAGTTTTAGTTTTGGTAATGATCTTGTTTAGAGGATAGGATATTTAGGCTCAATTTGTTTCATGGTAAATATTTCCGGAAAGATATTTGTTCTCAGATGTTCCATTAAAGTTTGGTGCAATAGGAAATCATGTTCAACCGCAATTGGGTAGGCCATTCATCTGGGCAATCCATGCTATTTGAATGGGTTGATTGGTTCATGTGAGCCGGCTAATTTGAATGAACTGGCCGGTCTGGGTGGGTCATATGTGTCGACCAATCTGACTGGACAGGCCTGTTGAGCCAACGTGCCCAATTGGTCTATAACCTTGAGAAGGAAAATTGATTTTTTTAGGTATAAAATTATTGCTTTCCTATAATATTTTGCTTATTTTCAGTTGTGTTTGGGGTGAGATCTTTTAAGGTCATACCTTTCCTATTCATGACTTTTTTTCTCTGTGATATTTGTTATTTTTTTTTTCTAGATAAGTAAAAGTGGTATATCATGTATCAAAAAAATATACACGCACACACATTCCTGAATATCTTCTTAACATCTAACTGACCCTCCACACATAATGTATTAGCATTGACAAAACCAAAGACGAGCCTTTATCACCACCTCACTCCCTCTGTAACGTGATATTTGTTATTCTTGGCAAAAAAGGTGAAACCGTCACTTTGGCGGCCCCTCCACAGTGGCTTCCACTCTCTGGTAGAGAGGTAAATCACGGGGGCTTCGTCCAGCAATAGCTGTGCACATGCAAGAAGTGGTTGAGGCAACCAGCGGAGCATTTCACACCCCTGGGAATCGACCTCAGGCCTATTGGCAGCAACACTCTTGCATGAACCAACTGCGCCAGCCTGTGAGAGGTGATAAAAGGTGATAACACTCATCTTAGGCGCGCTTCATATCCCGTCTCCAGGTTATGTGAAGGAAGGTAAATCACGGGTAGCTACTAGCTTGAGCAATGAATAGTGGATAGGGGAGGGCCTACTAGTCAAGAATTGACCCCCACACCTCATTGTGGCAACATCCCATGGAGATGATATTTGTTTTTCTTAGTGCTGCATCAAATGGTATTATAGTCGAATTTTGTAATTCCTAATTTGGTGTGATATTTTCAATGGTCTCTTGTACTTTGTTGGTAAGCTCCATCCATCGTCCCTCTTCTTTTGCTTCCACCATCATCTTCTTATTGATACACATCCATAACCTCCTCACATGTCACACTGCTTTGCATGTCTTCCACCTGAGCCTACTACCAGCAATCTACAGCCAGCAACTCTTGGTCACCTAACATATTTGATTCTGCCATTAGAGTCTGTGAGTAAGGTAAGCCCCTATTCTGGACCAACACCCACCATATGGTTCCCTCTCCATGACTCCCACTGTTTAATAATTAGCATATTCAGTCCTTAAACAGGCAACAACCCTGCTCCAGTTAGTTTCTCAAACATGGGCTTTACCTTCCAACACTAGAGCACATAGATCATCTTGTTTCCTGTGCACATTGGAAAATGGCATCCTACTAGTCTTCCACAATCTCCTTGCTGCCACCCTTTGTGAGCTCTGCATTGAGGAGATCCCTAGAAAGGAGTGAATCTCTATTTCTACTTCTTCCACATAAGTTCTTACCCTTGTGCGAAACTCGCAACAAACTGGCTTCCTTGTTTGCTCCAGAAACTATGGACTTGCCTCTGTGGACCTCAGAGCCTGAGCTACAATCAACAGTGAGACTTTGAACATGCCTTCTTTCAACAACCTCAAAATCCATATCGCCTACTATAGATACTAGTGATCTTCCTCTTAGTTGGTACTAGGTCTGGATTGGCATCACCCCTAGAGGAGAATAAAACCCATTGAAGCCTTCCCTGCATGCCAATGTTGCTGCCCCATCAGAACCGCACACCAAAGGAGATCTATTTCTTTCATCACAGAGCATCTACGGGGAGGCCAAAGATTTCTGTCAAGAAGACTAAATCCTATATTTATTTGACTGCTTCATACAGTTAATCCAGAGGACAAACACATCATTCCACTGCCCAACCCTCTTTGGGATCTTGTGCAACAATTAGTCCAATCCAAGACTGCAGTAAATAGTGAGCATGGATTTGGTACTAGACATTGTTGCTATCCAAATTCATTATCAATAGAACTACTAGGAAGCACTCATCCAATTTGTCATTTGATCAAGGTCAGACAATGACAACTTCAACAATTGATAGACTTTCATAAACTTGGTATTATCACAATCTTTTTGAAAATTACTTTCACTTAATTACAACAGCAGCTAAACCTTATCTCACTAGGTGGCGTCGATTATATGAATCCTTTTACGTCATTGAGCTCTATCTCCTACTATATCATCATCTATACTTAAGTACATTTTATCTTATTTTATTGTTGCTAACTAAGTCTTTTTTGGTCTTCCTCTTTTGATATGCATTTTACATCACCCAAATTAAGCATTTATTGGTCGTCTAAGTACATGCAACGTGTCTAAGTACATGCAACTTGTCTATTGGAGTTTTCCCTTAATAGATGCAATTCCGATTTTCTCTCTAATGCTCTCATTTCTTATTCTATTCATCCAAGTATGTCTACACATCCACTTTAACATCTGCAATTCTCATCTTCTGCTCATGTGTCATAACCAAACATTCAGCTCCATATAACATAGTAGGCCTAACTGTGATTTTGTAGAACTTTCCTTTAACTTTTAGAGGTACTTTACGATCATATAAAACACCCGACATTCTTTTCCATGTCATCATCCTACTTGTATTTTATGTAAGACATCTCTCTCAATCCCTCCATCGTTTTGCAAAAATGATCCTAAATATTTAAAGCTCTCAGTTCCAGGCAATTCGTCATTTCCAATCTTAACAATTGTTTCATTAAGTCTAATATTGCTAAACTTAAATTTTATATATTCTGTTTTATTCTACTAAGCCTAGAACATTTCCCTTTTAGTGTTCCTGCTAAGATTTTAGTTTAGCAGTTACTCCTTCACGTGTTTCATCTAACAAAACAATATATCTACAAATAACCTGCACTACGGTACTATGTCTTGAATGTGTAGAGTGAGTTCATCCATAATTAGTATAAAAAAATAGGGTACTAAAATAAGAATCCTTAATGTAACTCTATCTTTATTGGAAATGATTCAGTTATTACATCCTTATACATATCCTTAATTAATTCAATATAGGTTACACTAACACCTTTCTTTTCTAGAATTCTGCATATAATTTCTCTTGGAACTCTATCATAAGCTTTTTCTAAATCAATGAATATCATGAGTAGATCTTATTTTTGATCTTGATATTTTTCAATTAGTTATCTAAGAAAATATATAATTTCTATTGTCGACCTTTCAGGCATGAACCCAAATTGATTTTTGGTCACCATGGTCTCCTTAATCTTTCTTCTATTATTTTTCTCAAAGTTTCATAGTATGACTCATTAATTTAATACCCC
>JBAMIE010026251.1:0-19220 GCA_037177295.1 Kaempferia parviflora
CCCCTAATCTGGTCTCATTGTTTATCAAGTTAAAATTGGAATTTAGCTAACAAAGTAAATTTGAAAACTTGAAAACGGTCAAACAAATGTACAAATAAACTTACATCATGAAATTTAATAACTAATTAAACAAATTTAAAATTATAGAATTTTAAACAATCAAACTAAAAGCCCAATAATATCTAAATAAATCAGATTAAAAAATTAAGATAAGTTTAAATAACCATTTCAATAACTTGTCCATTTTAAGTTTAAACATTTTTAATAGTAATGAAATTGAATTAAATTGATCAGAAATTAAATTGAATTTCTTAATTTGAATGAATCAGTAAATAATAGAATTGAATTAAATTATTTAATTTAAATTTATAAGAATTAAATTGTATTATTATATTTTTATCATTTTATCCTTCGCTTGATGATGCGGCGGTGGAGGCGTGCTTGAGCTCTAGTGGTCAACGGCGACAGTGAATGGACGGCGACAGAGGAGGAGAGTGACGACAGTGGAGCGGGTTCGATGGGAGAAGAAAGACTGCGCGAGAGATGTGAGAGAAATATTGCGTGAGAAGTCACAGAAAAAACATAAAGGAGAGGGAAAAGAGGACATTTTAAATTTTCAAGAGGATTCTCTTTACAATTCAGATCTAAAGATGTATGAATTGATTTGAGGGGTTAGTAGGAATTAAATTCTAATTCCCTACTAATTTCTTGTTGAAAAGTTTCTAAACAAGGTGTTAGCTCAGTTAGCTTACAAAACATTTTTAAACATCACGAAGCTCTTAGCTCTTAGCTCGTTTACCTAAAATTGAAAAACAATATTTGCCTAATTTTCACATGCTAACTATAGAAATTTAGCTAGTTAAGCAAAAAAGACGAAGAAGTTCTAGCGTAGTATACAGTTAACTTCAATATTTTATCAGAATTATAGGAATTCGAAGTTTTTCTTAAAAAATCTTTTATTTTCCTTTTATTTTGGGGCCAGCCTGAGGCGCATCGGCCCAATAACTTTTACCATAGTCCGGTCCGGTCCGTATACGTCCCATAAAATTCGGCGGTTCCTCGGTGTCGCCGTGGCACAGATACAGTGAGGCGACGGCGAGGGTTGAATGTCGGCCTCTTCACAGGGTCGCCTCCTTCGTCTTCTGGCTCACAACCTCAGTTCCCCATCTGCCTCCAAACTCTGCCCTCCCTCCCCCTTCCTCCTCCGCCGCCTCCTCTCGCCTCCGGCTCCGATCCTCGCCTTCCCCCTCCGCCGCTCCTTTGCTGCCTCCTCCTCCTCTTCGCCCTCTCAGATGCCTCGTCGGGTAACCTCTAATTGTCCCTGTTGCCTTAAGCCGTCTAATAGTAGATCTTCAACTGATCGAAAACCAATGCGATGGCCCCCGTGCATTCGCCTTCCATTAATTTTTGATTCCTTGATCTGCATCTCTTTCTCGGTCGAGATATCTTCATTTAATGCAGTTTCAATGTTTTCTTATGGCAGGCAAAGCAGACCGCAAGATGGAAGGAGAAGCAGCGGCCTGTTGCAGCTGTCACAGACGCCACGGGGCCTGCTTCTCCCACATCGGAAGATGCTTCGTTATCGATTGCCAGTGGAATTGACAGGTTGAGCCTCGCTGATAATTTTGACGCTCATTCTCCTCCCAGGGGGCTGGGCGTATCGCAAATGCAGAACCATGGACCTGCGAGCAGCCATCCGCAGGTGATGTGGAAGCCAAAATCATATGTGACTTCGAGCACTCCGTTGGCGGCGCCAGATGAGGTCGATGTCACGAGCTCAGTGGCCGCCTCATGTAAGGGAACGGCCAGTAGCGGAAACACCTTGGTGAAGTTGTTCAAAGGCCCGCTGGGAGCAGATTTTAATGCGGACAATAACTCCTTCTCTCTGGCCCAAGTTAGAGCTACTTTTTATCCAAAATTCGAGAATGAGAAATCGGATCAAGAGGTATTTCCCGCTTTGAGTTTTTCATTTATCTTTTGTATTTGAGAATTTTTGGAAATTAAATGCTAGATGTTTGTTAGTGGTTGTCCTCTTGTTTCAGGTTAATTGCATCTGCAATCGGGCCATAATAACAAGCAACATAAATGATATTTATGCTTTTTTTTTTTCCTTTTTTTTTTCTTTTACTTTTAAGTAGTGTCTTGGATGTCTAATTCATCAAATTGAGAGCTTCCTCAAGATAATTTAGGAATGTCTTCTTTTTTAAGGAGGTTGGCTCTAAGATAGCTGTCAGTTAGAAACTTGTCCTTAAGAATATGAAGTAAAACAATTAACATCATTTATTTCTGCAACTTCAATGGGTTTCATGAAATATGCCTCAGTATGGGTTCCACTTGTTTAGCATGTTGTTAATACATTGGTGGACTTTCTCTTGATGATGATAGTCAGTATCCAAGTGATTATCAAGGCTAAGTTAGAAATATCTAGAGCATTCTTACCATGGTTCGAAATCCAAACCATTTTTAGCATAGTTATAAAAATCAAATTGGTAATCAAACTAGATAAGCTCCGGTTCATTGGTTTAATGTCATATATATCCTTTGTATTTTAGTAATGAAAACGGACATTTTTATGATTTTTAGGTGAATAATATAACTGGTTTTTCCCGTCTGCAAGAACTGGCAGTTGAACTGCCTTTTTACCAGTTTTTCACAACTCCAATCTGTGAACATAACCGACTGAACAAGCGACTCGGTTCTGTTTTTTTTTTTCCAGTCACACTGTCAATTTGTTCCATCTTTAATAACTATGACCTTTACTCCTGACTCTCATTATGTACCTGTTTTCTTTTCCTGTTGAAAATTGTCATCTGGCAGTAAATAGGATACTTCACCAAGTAAATTGCACACTTCTTATTCTGTGTCCTCATTGGGTGCTTTGTTCTGTTTGCAGATAAGAATGAGAATGATAGAGATGGTCTCTCATGGGCAAGCTGTCTTAGAGGTGCAAAATTATTTATCTATTGCTTTTCTTTTATATGATTCCATGCTTGTCTTATTCATGCATGATCTATATATGTGCAGGTCTCTCTCAAACACTCTGGATCTCTTTTTATGTACGCTGGCCATGAAGGTGGAGCTTATGCAAAAAACAGTTTTGGAAACATGTATGCAGTATGCTGCACCATAAATTTTATTACTTGTAGCTGCAATTTTGATACTGAATATATGATGTTGAAAGCATAATGCTCCATATAGATACACTGCAGTTGGTGTTTTTGTCCTAAGCCGGATGTTTGTTGAGGCATGGGGTAAGGAAGCAGGAAAAATGCAAGCACAGTTTAATAAATTCCTGGAGGTATAATTCAAAAAATTTCGTGCATGGATTTAACTTACATAATTTAGAGTTTTTTTATTGAAGATATTTTAAACAATGTATCCTATAATTTATTATCGTTTACCTAGACAATTTGTTATCTACTATTGCTAGTTGGCGATCCTAGTAGGAAGATATCTGGATAAAAATATTGCACTATTGACCATGATGGCCTGTGCATTTGGCATAGAACCTAAGTTGCCACCATGTGTCTCATGGCATAAGGGTGCCCTAATGTGCCAAAAGGTAGCATGTATCCATGCTGCAAATAAAAAAAATGATGTTAAATAAAGATTTGTAGCCATTTGTGCATTGGAACAAAACCATCTTCAGTAAAATATTTCAAATATGTTGTGTCATTTTGTTTCTCCTTTACTGAATTTCATCATGAAGAATGTGTAGTTTGTGTGTGTATGTAGTGAATTTACTTTTCTTAATTTTTTTTACCACGACTATCTTGCTGGGCTTTATGAATTAAGAAATTTCCACTCAAGGATATTGTCTGTAATAATTTAGTAATCATGCATAAGATGCTCCTCTTTTAACATTTCTTGTGGTACTTATCAAATTGATCCTCACCCATTTTTACTCAAGGAAAATCGGATCTGTATATCAATGGAATTGGTAACTGCTGTTTTAGGAGATCATGGACAGCGGCCTATTGATGACTATGGTACAGAAGTTTCTTTGCCTAATCTGTTTTTATTATCAAATTTTGTTTTTTTTGGAATCCAGATTAAGAATATATACTGTATGTGTTATGCTAGTGTGCTTTTGATGCATTTTATTTTTCATGCCAATAAATTTCATAGTTCTTATTATTTTGAAATTTAGAGCATTATTTTATTATGCTTTGATATTTAACTACATTTCTGATAGAGATTCAATGTGTTTGACCCTTCCTCGGACCCGCATTGGTGGGAGCTTCGTACACCGTCTGCCCTTTAATATTTCACTACATTTTTGTATCGAAATCCCTTTTTCAGATACTTTTATGAATTTTTATTCTGACTAGTGTTTACTTTAGCCTTTGTATTAAAAATGAACCAAGTTAATGCAGTACCATAAGTTACCTCAACAATCATGTATTTGAATTCCATTATCTTATATGGGTTCTAAGGTTCAGTCATTAAGTGACCAGTGTAACAGACTAGGAAGTGATGACCACATTTCAGGCTTTTGCCCGTTGTGATTAAACCCACCATTTAGGAGGTTTTTCTGCACGTAATTGATCTCTCAAATTTTGTGCAGTAAAGATTGTTATGATAAAATCAAGTTATATATCTACCTCTTCTCTTCCAACATCTTAAAAATCAAACTTATGACATGACACTCTTAGCTGTGATCTTAAGATAATACTGCAGCAACAATTAAGCTTTATCCCACTAGGTGAGGTCGGCTAATCTTAAGAAAATACTGACTTAGCAAAATGTCTGCTAGGAAAAAGGTAGGATCCAAAGGAAATAAGAATATAGAAAATCAGATCTGACTTAATGACTGTCCAGCTATCAGAATTCTACTGGCCTGACTAGCTTTTCCCTATGATGTGAGATAAAAAAAAAAGGATTTTCATTCATACCTTTGTGGAAGATGCAGAAAAATTCGTCAACTGTATTTGCCCATGCCCGAGATCTTGTTGTAGCATAGAAGTGCTAGTGTCCAATGAGATGAAGGAAGACGACAAGCAACAATGGTGACATAGGTAGGCCTGGTTGGCGGCAGCAATGTTAATACCTGAGAAAGAGAGAGGTGGATAATAATTAGATAAATTAGGAACAAATTCTTAATTTTTAATTTGAAAACTGATTAATTTCAAAAGATTCTTAACCTCTTAAAATTATACAACTCTTGTAAAACAATATCCAAATTTATTACTTATCCAAATTAATTTCTACAACTCTTGTAAAATTAATTTCGTCTTTTCAAAATTTTAATTTGAACTTTTTATTATTATTTAATTAACTTAGTTAGAACCCTCAAATTTCAGTTGCATAAATTACTCTTATTTTTGTAATCAAGTTCTTCAATTTAATTCAATAAATTGGCCTTTAATCTATTCCAACTAAATGTTTAATTAATTTATCAGATTAGTTACTCTTAATTATCAGATAATTAATTAAGATAATAATTATATAATAATCAGAGTAGTAATGACTTGCACCATCAACATCTTTTATATTATCCTGGACATAAGCTGACATTTTATGCATCACCACAAAATAGTACATGATATTGACGATCAAATATATTTACTATCTCATTATTTATTTTCTAATGAAAATGCCATGGGTGATATAGAATATCATAGGCCACACAAATTTATTTATTTTTCCTTTTTTTGTTATGCTTTTTTCTTTTCTTTTTGATTTTTTTTACTGAAGATGATCCTACCAATTGATACCGCTGTAAGTTTTCCGGATGTCCAATACAGATACTGAGTACTTACATTAACAATCATGCTCAGTCCATCACATGAAAAACTAAAATCCCACACATCTAAAGTTTTAACCCAGTATCAATCATTATCCTGAATGTCCATAGCTATCAATTTTCAGATAAATGTTCAGAAGCTATTGAATAAGACATGTGCTATTCTCTTTTCTGTTTCTGAACATGATCAGTAAATGTTTGGAAATCAAAACTTCTGTTTCTGGGTAGCGTTTTATGGTAGGGCTGAGCAGTTATACAATGTATTGATTCCCTTATTCTGGATAAGCATTGCAGGTATCTTTCACAGGATATGAAAATATAAATTTTTCCCTTCATCTTCAAATGTTTAATCATTGAATAATATTTAATCCTTGATCGACAGAAAACAAAAAAAACTGTCTTAACATGCAAAATTGTTCTTTACTAGAAGATTTTGTGACACAATAAGCTTGGTTTTGAAATATATCTTTTTTCTATAAATAAGGAATGCATGGAAGCCTTGTACCGGCTGATTGCTTTTGAAGGTGGACTTAACTTCCAATTGTGGGTTCTATAAATATTAGTTGTTTTAAACCTAATAGATTGGCATTGACTCGGTGAGCTAACATATGACCAAAAAGACAAAAAGCAATACACGGAGTCCAGTTATTGGTCCAATTGCATAATGACTGCACAATCTATGATATGATGAACTTTAGAATATGCTGATGTGGCTGCATGAATCGTCTTAAAAGAATGACTATTGTTCTATCAATGTGCACAAATCATTGTTGCAACTCTCTGGGAGAATAACTTGAGGTGATTGGATTTAATATGAAAGAGGCAAGGATAGTACCAACTCAAGTTTGTGATTTGTCTATGGCATTATTCTCAGAGGATATGGTTGTGGTATGCATACCATGTATTGAAGAAACTTTCCGTAGATAAGCAGTCTCACCAAAAATCCTGATCGCATATTTTTCTGTCACATTCCACTCTTTTTTTCATGTTTAAGGGTTGTTCTTCTCTTGGAATAATCACATAATTCGATTTGTTGAGATGTATTTGGTGGTTATATTAGCCTTTTTTTTCTTTTTAAAAATTTTTTGGAATTTAGTTGTCACTGGAGAATTGCCTGTTTCAGCAGATGTTAGTTGCCCACTTGAAAATCCCTGCAAGTATAAATAACATTTAATTATCCTTCGATCTTTTGCCCCTTCCTCCTTCCTTCAATTTAATACTTAAAGATGCTGTGGTAATATTCTATATGGTGTTTCTTAACATATGTTAGTTCTGTTCTCCTGATATATTATCATGTCTTTGGCAGTTGTGGTGACTGCTGTTACAGAACTGGGCCACGGTAAACCTAAGTTTTACTCGACTCCCGATTTAATCACATTCTGTCGGAAATGGCGTCTACCTACAAATCATGTTTGGTTGTTCTCAACAAGGTAGCATTGCATATATCTATAGTACTGCCTGCCACTGTTGATCAAAATAAACTTTTTTCTGCTTCTATTGGTTTAGTGCAATTTCATTGACTTTCCCACTAGGTGTCTTTTGTAACCTGGTAAAGTGAGATTGTCTATTTGTTTGATTGGGCCTTTTATGGTCTCAAAATGAGACCAAGTCTTCTGAGTTATGTTAACTATATGTGAACTCAAGAGCATATTAACATAGTACTTTTCTATACCCATTAAGCTTCATTTAGTTCATGATCTCGGGAAAATTATTGCTAGAAAAATCACAGGAAAAGATAAATCTAAAAAATCTTCACAAATCAAGTTTGTGACAGAAATATTCTGGAAATTATGAATAATATGGGACTTGAAGAAGAAGAATATACGTATGACAAATGAGTCTCAATTGTCACACAGCTGCAAGAGCAAGAGAGAGGCAGAGGAAGGTTACACGCGAAAAGTTCTGGACTTATCTTTTTTGTAGGTGGCATGTCATGTGGCAAAGAAGGGAATTTTGATGGCATTGCACATGAGGAAGGATAGGAGTCTGAGGACGTTGTGCACACGAAGGGGATGTAGTTTTGCAACATCATGTAGGGAGGTGGAATCTTGTGCTTGTGCTGATAGGAGTGGAGAGGATGTAAAGACAATTGTGGGATAAGGTTGGGTCCCCTCATTGAGGGACAAGAGGGTGATGAGGTCAGGTAAGAAAGTGGAAATTATGTTTTAATATTAATACTACAAGTTGTTTAACTTATGCTACAAATTAGAGAACTTATACTCTAAGAACATTAACTATTTAATTATATAAACATATCTACAAATCATATAATTTTTTTTTATGAAATACAAATAATATAATTTATACTATAAGTTATATGATAATCTATAGTATTCATTAAGATGTTTGGGTTATACGATAAGTTGGGTAATATAAATTATGTAACTTAGGATGAATGACTGATAGCATAATCTATATTATATATCATGAGTTAGGGTTTGGTTAGCAACATTAACTTTTATATTTTAAATGAATAGATTAGTGGATACCATTACTTGGGTTATATTGTCAATAAAAATTATTTCTAGCTGTATATTAGATTAATATTAAATTTTTTGTGTCCCCGTACTTGTCTTCTGAATTTGAACCCTTTTCCATAAATCCCTGTATCCTCATCTTGAAAAATTGGGTGTCCAACACTTGGATACACATACACCATGTCGGCTCTTGTATCCAAGTCCAAGTAAAATAGATTGGCAGAGAATAAAATTTTAAATTATGTAACAGGAAGAAAAAGAGTTTTGGGATGCATAAACTGATTCATATTGGCTACTACTTCAAGAGTTAATTGATATCTGAATTTTGAATGGTATCGCCTGCCTAGGTTCGGATACTATAGTGGATAGGAAATCAATAAAATCCTAAATCACCTTTTCATGTTTAATTTAAGGAAATTGTGTTATACATGATGGTTTGGACATGTGGGAAACACCGTAGAATTGATGGTTTTATTGTTGAGAATTTTTGATATCTTGTATAATTGTCTTGTTTCAAATAGTTCCTACTGGCTTGTAGAGCAGGCTTTTGCTAACACAAGATTGTGCAGTTTCCAAGTATTTTTGTTCATATTTTATATTTGTAATTAGTTGACTTCCATTTATATGGTTTCTTGTTTCTTTTGAAATGAGACAATATTTTCTCTTCAATTGTAGCACATCTCAAGTTGTGAATTTTCAATCATGTAACGTTCTATATTCTAATTCATGAGCAATTTTTGTGAACTTTTATTTAAAAGGAAGTCAGCCACATCTTTTTTTGCTGCATATGATGCCTTGTGTGAAGAAGGGACCGCAACACCTGTGTGCAAGGCTCTTGATGAAGTGGCAGACATTTCTGTTCCAGGTAAATTTAGGATAATGTTGCTTGGTTATTCAATAAACTTTAAAATGGTGAGCGTCATGCTGTAGCAGAGCGGTGTCTTTTCCATATATCACACCTTATGTATCTCTCTAATACCTCCCAACACCATGAGGGCTCACTTTTTGCTATTATCTTGTGTTGTCATCCATTGCTAGACATGAACTATTGGTGTTTTAATAGGTTCCAAAGATCACATAAAGGTGCAAGGTGAAATTCTTGAAGGATTGGTTGCACGTCTGGTCAGCTGTGATAGCTTGAAACACATGGAGAAAGTTTTGAAGGATTTCCCTCCCTCGTCATTAGACGGAGGTAACCTTGGTTCCAATTTTGAACAGTTGTATTTTTTGGTTTTTGTCCTGTGTGAATGATTCAAGTGAAGAAAAAAGAGGTTCAACAGAGAGATTGGATATGTGACACTGAATCTATATTCCCTAGCTAAGGAGCCAAAACTTGTAGGAGTTTGGAATAATTTGTTTTCATTTTTTTAGTATCAATTTATTAACTCATGCTTTTAATTTATTACAATTGGTTGTCATTTTTGTTTTGTCCTTTTTGGTAAAACTTGGTTGTATCCAGGCCTCCTTGTTCTGTTGATTGTTATATTTAACAAGCTTATTTTATGCATGTTTTTTCTTTGCTACATCAGGCGTCCTTGTTTAGTTGATCATTTATGACTTTTTATTTAAACAAACTTAAATTTAATAAAATGATAGTGTTTATTTCTTATTTGGCGATCTTGGCATTATGAGTAATAAACATATGCATTTTGGTTAGTGATGTGAATCGTGACTTTGAATAATGGGGTTGCTCTTCCTTTAAGTCAACATACGCAACATGCTTAGCATTGTGTATTGTGACACACTATTTAGTCTCATAGGCTGCAATGTTGATTAATAAAGATGCTCTATAAGCATAGATGAGTGACCAATTATTAATTTAGACTTAAATACTTTGGGCTAGTTGGACCTAATAAGTTAAAATTTTAATTCTCTTATTTAATTTGTGAAAATTGATATTAGAGTGATCTAGTCCTAAGCATGTTGAGTTTGAAACGGCTGCTATGTGATAATGTAGCCACTGTTGTGGTTCACATACTATTAATTAAAGTTGATTTTGTGATATGAGTTGAACTTTGGATCTTGATGGGATGCCAAGCTTTAAAAAAACGAGGAAGATTGTGACATCCTAATTTCTCACTTGGGTATTGTGGGTCTACATATAAACTTAGATGACTAAGCTACTACTTAACTTGAGTTTTGACATTTTGAGCTAGTGGTTGGGCCTTACAAGTGAATGTGTTAATTTTCTTATCTAAGGAGTAAGGAGGACGTGACATGTATGGTTAAAATCCTACTAATTGGATTATTAAGATTGTTGTTATTCATTAGTTCTATAATCATTTATCTTATTTCATCACGGGTATTGTATTCTAGTAAATTATTACCTCTAGATGTATCTCAAAAGATTGTAATACAATATTATGAACATAAACTTAGATTCTTCTATTTTCTAGTATAAATTCTTTTAATGAGGATATCAATTTGCAATTATAGGTGTTAGCTATTGATCAAGGATAGTCCAATGCTAGGTTGTATTACTGGTTGAAGTGGCTATGAGGTGATGAAAACTTTCATTTAACACATTAACATTTCTTGGATAAAAGATCAGATTTCAGCCTACCTTGAGCTTTAATAGGAGAAATCTGTATATATTTTTAATCACTTATTTCAATAGTTTAGTGATTTCATATTGATCCAATTGAATGAGGTAGGGTAGCTGTGGATATTTGAAAACCTGAAAAAACAATTTACATGTAAACTCAATAATTACTCATTACACTTTGAAGAGTTTGGTGATAGACCTTGGGCGTAACAGGAAGCATTTTCCACCAAGAATTTATAGAAAAATATACAAAACAGTTATGTGCAATAAGTGTCAGGGAGATGGTTTGGTCTGGTTTCTATATTTGGTGACAATTGGAAAGAGTTGGACAGAAGATAAGCTTTCGTTGTAAATAATTCAAAGTTTTTCTAGGCTAATCAGCTTGGAGAGGAGACTTCAGAAAAGTTAAATTGGCAGGATCCATTAATGTAATCTGCTTGAAAAAGTAACTGATTTGGTGTGGCAAGTGTACCAGCTAGAAATTTGGAATTTCGTTTACTACTCATTTCATAGATGGCCTCATTGATCTTTCTGAAAAATTTTTGGTAGTACCTGATAAGACTTGTTTATCATTTATTAGAAAGGTTTTTAAAGAAAAACAGTGATGGATTAAATTTGCTAGAATACTCATCAATTTTCCTTTGTGAATATTCTATATACTGGAGATAAATGAATATATGTATCGAATTCTATGTTGTCTTCAACCGCAGTTGGACTTGATATGGGACCATCTTTGCGTGAAGTGTGTGCTGCAAATAGGTCAGATGAAAAGCAGGTAATGCCCCAGACCCTATCTTATGGTCACCTTCTTTATTCTTGGATATACTTCAACTTTGATACATTAGCATCACTTTTCCTTTGTAGTCTGTAGCAAGTTAAGCCAATTATTATTTTGACTTTTTCATGTGTAGCAAGTTAGAGCGCTTCTTCAAAGTGCTGGCACTTCTATGTGCCCTGACTATGCTGATTGGTTTGGGATTGGGGATTCTGGTGTCCATTCTCGTCAAGTTGATCGTTCTGTTCTTTCAAAGTTTTTGCAAGCTCATCCTACTGATTATGCAACAATGAAGCTGCAGGTAGTTCATACTGATTTTTTTGACCCTCTTATTTACCATTCAATTTTATTATCAATATTGTGCTAGACGATACTTCATAGTTTTACACATGTCTATTAGATCCTTAAATTGCCATGACTCTTTGAATCTTCAAATGATTTATGTGTTAGATTACATATTTCTGGAAGTTTGTTATATTCTCTGAAGGGTGTTATTTGACCCTGTATTGATCTTAAATGCCATCAGATTGACTCTTTTTGGACTAAGATTGGCACTAAGGTTTTGGACAAACCTCATGAGTAAGATTTGACATCCATTTACATTTTTGATGTTTGAGGATTTATTTCTGGTCAAAGCTGAGTAGTATTTCTGGTAACCCCCCAAATTGATTAGTGAAGTGTGGTCTGTTTACTACCATTAGTACGGAATCAGTCAACCATAATGTTCAACTGTGGTTTGTGGGAGAATGCTTCTAGAAATCTCCCTGATCACTCCACAATCCACTTGCATATAACTGAAACTCATTGTTTCATGTTAACTGTACAATCCCACTTTTAACAATCAAACAAGGTCTCCTAAGACACCAAAGATATTCAAAGTTATACTCTATATAATTATTCTGGTTCAAGGTTCTCAAACTTGTTTATCTAGCTTCAGGTATGTCTCCATGTCTATTACCTTGGAATGTCCCTGACAACCACATGACAGTTTAGTCAGCAACTGCTAGAGTTCACCTCAGATGAGCTAGGTAATGCCTGGCTGGCTGCCCACACAATTTGCTTGCATACCACAAGAAACGTACATAGAGAATATGGAAATCTACATAAACTTTAACTAACACTACTTATATCTACAACATGTGAAAACAAACAAGATACATAAATGTGTACTGTTTTCTGAATTTATAGATAATGTTTTTGTGCCAACTCATTGGGATCAACATGAACTCTATCCCTTCATTGGGTTTTATGCATGGCTAGTGATTACTAGTAATATTCAAACATTTATATATATCAATAATATTCTTAAATAATGAGATAACGTCAATATCAACGCCCATGTAAAACTATGCATAATGTAAGGTAGAAACAACAGTATAAAATAAACTCAAGTGTCCGAATCCTTATAGCAGGTTCTAGCACATTGTTCAGACCTCAAATAAGACAGACTCGAGGCATTCTACTGTTATGCCCAGTAGGCAAAAGATGGGATTCAATTAGGAATTTGAATATTACATTGCAATATGAGAATATACATGCTAATTGCAAATCATGAAAGAAAATGCACTGATATCTGCTTACTGCTTGTACATGTCCACTCACTTTAAAATTAATACTATTTTTGAGTGGGCAAACACAAACAACAAACCATATAGCTAAACTAATCTGTATATCATGGTGCAACACTATATGCTACGCATCAGTCAAAAGCATTTGACTGAAACTGTGTTTATCCCTTCCACTCTTAAAGGTATTGTTGAGAATGGTAGCTCATGTTCTTCCTAACATTAATATGATTACTGATGTTCACCTGAGTTTGCTATGTCTAACACTTCAAACTCGTCAATGTTGCCAGTTGCATGATTGAGGGTGACAGAACTTGCATAAACAACTCATGGTTTCATAACTATGTCAGTTTCACTGCAATGATCATGGACGTATCATCTAGAAGGCCATATCATTTTTTCCCCTTTATCCTATTTAGTCTTTCTTGACACATTGTTGTATTTTTGTTTAGTTCTGCTGAAGCTTTTTGGCTCACTCTAGAAACAGCTCAGTTTTTGTCTGCTTACACTGGATATGATTATTATTCCCCTTCGTCCTAACAGCTTCTTATGTTATATCTTTGTTCATAATTAATTTTTAAACTGAGACAGGAGATGATCCGTTTAATCAAACAGAGGCATTTTCCTGCTGCTTTTAAGTGCTATTACAACTTCCACAAAAATGATTCCTTAGCAAGTGACAACATACATTATAAGATGGTAATCCATATCCACAGTGATTCTGTCTTCCGCAGATATCAACAAGAAATGAGGTCCATATTATTGCTTGATTTGCTAATTATGAATTAACTAGCAGCTTAGTTATTGCCAACCAGCACTTGTGTATATATTTTAATTCATAAATACTTTTTCTTTAACCTTCCAGGCGAAACAGAGGCTTGTGGCCACTGTACAGGGGTATGCTACCTGATTCTTCTTCTTCTTTTTGTTGTTTTTCTTCTTTTGTTGATTTCTTTGGAAATTATAAGTGGCTCCTGACCAGTTTTCCATTATTATGTTTCCTTTGAATTTCTTTGTTTCTTTCTAGGTTTCTTTGTTGATGTTAACTTATTCAAGGTTACCAAGGAGAGAGCTTCTGAGCTCTCCAAAGAGGGTGATTCTTTCCTTAAGAGTGTTAATGGCAACTCCAACTCCAGTTCTTTAATGGCTGAAAGTCTTGCTGATGAAGATGCAAATATAATGATAAAGTTAAAATTTCTGACATACAAGGTATGATTGATTTGCTTATGATACATGTTGAAGGTATTAAATTAATATGGTTATCAATCTAGTGGGGTTGATTCCATATTGATATTTAGGTCTAGAGTTTTTATCTTGTTGCTTATTTACATCTGCTTATTCTTTTACGGTCAATACAGTAGATCAATTTCACCACAAATATAGCATGGTAATAGAGCCACTTTTCTGAGTTAGTGGTTTACAAAAGTGATCCTCTTGGGGAGAGGTTACCATTTCTACCATTGTCACCAGCATCCTCCCCTCATTCAAGCTATCATTTTTTTCTTTCTCTATTCTCGCTTATTTCTTGGGTCATTCCATCCCACGTCACTGCTACCACACAAGGATGACTTCACAAGTCTCTATCCAATCAAACCTGCAATGTAGCACCATGCAAGCCAAGTGAGTCTTCCTTCTCACTGCTTCAGTTGGGGCTGCTTCACACAGCCAGGAATGGCCACTACAAGCTTTACCTCCTATGGCACGTTCTCATCTGCAAGTTGCTCCCTTCAGAAGCCACTATGGACCATCCAATGCATGTGACTTATGACCCAATTAGTCCTCTTTAACACCATCTCAAGCTCCTCCTAGCAAGTTCTAATTTGGTACAACTCCTTCAACACTCCTTCAGTGTCAATTCTTCTGCCAATGCTCATCCTTCAGCACAAACACCTCTCCATCTTCTTGTTATCTTGACATCTCTTTGCATGCTTGCCTCCTAGTCAGCAGTAGCAGCCTCAACTGCCACCCTCTTCTGAGGATTTCCTCTAAACTCATTATAACTTGGCTGCCACTTATTATGGTGTTGTATTTCCAAATGTAGGCTTCCTTGGCAGTTTTTTGGGGTCAAAATTCATGACCGGCAATTGATTCTTGTGGGGATGAAGAATTTTATGCCTAAATCTATCACCTATGCTGACTGTGTACTCTTTCCTGCTTCCTTACATGCATGTCACAGAGTTCGTAGAAGGGATATCGGCATGTGCAGTGTCCCTTTCGACTCTTGTCTTAACATCTTACCACCCAATCAATCACACCTCTCAATCGATTTCGATGCTTTTAGTAAAACTTGTGTCATTAAAGTTGGCGATAGTCTTCTTCAAACTCAATCACCATCTTGAATCACCAATCATCCACAATGAAGAAAGACCTCTTCATAAGACACTAGATCCTATCTTCTAAGATTTTATGTTTCTACCTTATCTCAACATCTTTTCCAAGGCACTTCTTCTTCTTGGCAAAATCCAATATGCTCTTCCTCTTTGTTGCGACTTTATAACCATTATGAACATGGACATTTGGTTCACTTGCCTCCATATTATGGTATTCATGTTCTTGTCTCCTTATTCGTATTTGTTGCTTGATTTTTGTGTTTTGTTAATGCTCTTGTCTACCACCACCAACCCGCCCGCCCGTGGATATGCTTTGTCATCATCTTCAATTACTAACCTCACCTTGTTCCTTTGTTGGGCCTTTAATTTCCTCTCCCTACCATACCGATTTGTAAGTGCTCATCTTCTTCTCCTTTTGAATTCTTGTCAACTCTATTTTATTTTAAGACGAGTGCACCTTCGATGAAGACCTGAATAGTAAATATTTTGAATTCATATTTTTCTGTGTCCAACTAAGAGACGAGTGCACTATTCATCTTTACTTTAGTTCACTTAAGATTTAAAATTTCGAGCCATAAGTTTCGGTTTATGTCCAGAAATGATATGATTTCGATATTATATTGTGTCGTGCTAATATGGTTTTGGTACATTTTAAAATATACCACAACAATCAAGCTTTATCCTACTAAGTGGGGTCGGCTATATGAATCATTCTACGCCATTGAGCTTTATCCCCTACTATATCATCATCTATACTTAAATAAATTTTTTTGCTAACCAAGTTTTTGTTTTGTCTTCCTCTTCCTTGTTTGATGTGCGTAATTGTCATAGTTTCACATTACCTAAAGAGAATATTTATTGGTTGTCTAAGTACATGTTTGTACCTCTTAAATGTGTCTTAGAGTTTTTCCTTAATAGATACAACTCTCACTTTCTTTCTAATGCTTTCATTTCTTATTCTGTCCATCCTCGTATGTTCATACCTCCACCTTAACATCCTTATTTTTGCAACTCTTATCTTCTGCTCATGTGCTCGAGTCATAGCCTAATATTCAATGTCATATACTATAGTTAAAGCTGTCAGACAAGTCAACCCGTAGTGGGGCGGGTCGGCCCATGGTGGGTCGGGCATTTGACCTATCATCTTGGTGGGTTACGAAATCTCCAACGAACACAATCCAAGGCGGGTTGCGGGTCTATGCATCGGCCTATCAAATTTTTTAAAAAAAATTTTTAAAAAACACTTCACGTTTTATTTCGAAAAGGTTTCATCAATCGAGAAACAAGTATTTTAAATATGGTTGTGAAAGGCGCGTCTGAGGTGCGCTCAAGGCACGAAGCGCATAAGGCGCTCGCTGTTGCCCCTCGCGCCCCATGAGGCGGGTTCTCTGGGACAAGCGCGCACCTGGGCATGCCTTTGCGGTTAATCAGAGGCGCCAATGAGGTGCGCCTATTGACTAGGTACGATTCTTTTTTTTCCCCTTTGAAAAAGGTTTTTAACCTTTTTTTTTTTTTTGGTTAAAAACGAATGCAATAAAGAGATAAAAGGAAATTAGGGCACGCAGGAAATAGAAAAAAGGGAAGAAGAAAGCGAACGCAGTAAGAAAGAGAGGTATCCACCTGAACCCTAGCCTCCCCGGAGCATTTCCGGCACAATCGTACCTTAAAACTTCGATATGATGCATGTGATCAGATTGACCCCATTTCTTTGACAGATATTGATGCAGTAATGAATGGTTGATGGGTAGAATGGATGGAGAAAGCGATAATGAAAAAGATGAGTTGGTTTTTGAAGGTGATGACTTGACATGGGATGTCGTTGCTAGGGCTAGTGGAGCTAAAGAGCTTGAATATTGTACTAGAGGAAAAAATATTGCATCCATTGCCTCTAATTCACATGGTAGGCCTAAACAAGTTGAGAAGGGAAATACATCTTCCTCAATGAGACACTCTTCTCTTAGACTTAGAGAAGAAGAAGAAATTGAATTTGAAGAAGATGAAGATAAAGAAGAAGAAGAATACAATGAGGATGATCTTGAGCTTGATGATTAATTTGACTTATTATGCTTGTTTTGATGATCTTCATTAGTTTAGATTAAAAAGTTAAAACTTGAAAATTTGAAACTTTTATTAATTTTATCATGGCGTTATTTTGCTTATCATATTATGTACCTCGTGGTTAGTGATTTAATATTTGTGTGTATGGAATATTAATAATTATTATATTTGACATTATATGATTGTTACTAGTTTAGTAATCAACCTCATGTTCAAGAGGTGCACGCCTCGGGCGCGCCTCGGGCGCGCCTCGAGCTTTAGGGAGCCTGTTGTGCCTTGGTGTGTCTCGCACGTCATGTCTCTGATAACACTGTTTTAAATATAAATGAACATAAATAAGTAGTTATGTTTGATGAAAAGTACTATATTTATTTTAAAATTATAACAAATAAAAGATAATACATTGACATAAAACTTGGCTTATATGCGTTTCTCAACCTGCGGGCCAACCCAAGCATGTCACGCTGATTCACGTGGGTCGACCTGCGGCGGGCTTGGGTTGAGAAAATTCCAATCCAACCCGCTTAAATTATTTTGCGGGACGGGGTGGACAACCAATGGCTCAACCCAATTTGATAGTTCTAAATATAGTAGGTCTAACTGTCATTTTGTAGACTTACTTTTAAGTTTTAGAGGTATATTACGATCATATAAAATTGTCCTTCTCTATTTCAACTATCCTACTTGTATTCTATGTAAAACATCTCTCTCAATCCCTCCGTCATTTTACGATGATCCTAAATACTTAGTTCTTACTTCTAGACAACTCGTCATCTTTTAATGTTAACAATTGTCTCATTACGTCTAATATTGCTAAACTTAAATTTCATATATTTTGTCAATACTCTATTAAACCTAAAACCTTTCTTTTTTATTGTTTCTGCCAAGATTCTAGTTTAGCATTTACTCCTTCAATCCGACTCGAACTCATCCAACCCACATGAATTGACACCCTTAATTTTACCATAAGTTTTTTCTAAGTAAATAAATATCATTTGTAGATCTTACTTTTGCTTCGATACTTTTCAATTAGTTGCCATAGAAGATGTATAACTTTTATTGTCGACCTTCTAAGCCAAATTAATTTTCGATTACCGGGTTTTCTTAATCTTTTTTTCTATTACTTTTTTTCCAAAGTTTTATGGTATGACTCATTAGTTTAATATTTTTATAATTTGTATAATTTTGTACGTCTCATTTATTTTTATATAAGGGAACTAGAGTACTTACCTCATCAAATACTTTTTTTCATTTTCAATATCATGTCAAATAATTTTATAAGTCATTCAATACCTTATTTTTCTAGGCACTTTCATAACTCTATCGGAATATCATCTGATCCAACGACTTTTCCATTTTGCATCCCCTTTAAAGCTTGTATAACTTCTGAAGTTTGAATTCTAGGATAAGTATGTAAATTTCTATACTCATTTGACCTATGTAAATTACTTAAGTCAACTTGGCCACCTAAACCTTCTTTAAAAAGGATGGAACTCCTTTCACTGCTCTTTTATTTCTCCATCATATACTAGTACCTTATTGCATTCATCTTTAATATATCTTTAATATTTTTATTTCTTCACTTTCTCTTGTACTTTCTTATTCCACCAATATTCCTTACTCGATGATGCAAACCCGTTGACTCATTGATCACACTCTTAGCTACTATTTGCAACTTTGATACCATCTTATCTCATGTCGTATTAGAGACTGTATATTTCACC
>JBAMIE010026349.1:0-32762 GCA_037177295.1 Kaempferia parviflora
ATGAATTTCTCTTACATGAGTATAGCAGTTAGCCGGTAACGATCGTCCTTAAACAGTAGTAAGTAAGGGCGGTCGCTACAGGTTCGCGGTGACATTTTCCAGAGCCACAACTCCAATAGTGAAAATGACATCCAACAAATCTTTACCGACAAGATACGACTCCATACACGTCTTCCAAATCTAATAGTTGGACTGATTCAACAATTCTAAACCAAGTCCTGCTACATGACATGTGCCTTCCATAGCGAGAGAGTGATAACCTTCTTCACAAAAATAATCAGAGCTCTGATATCATGTAAACAAAACCAAAGCAGACGAAACTCCCGACACTCCAAGAAGATTGAAGTGACTAACCGTGAAGAAAACTTTCTTGATATGAAGAAACTTCAAAGAATTACAAAAAATGGAAAAAACTGGAAGATGGTTTTGATAACCATTACAAAGGTATTTAAAGACTCATACCTATCAACTAAATAGAAGTAAATTATCTTGAAAACAACAATGCATTAAAAATATCTAAAAAGTACAAACCCAAAAACTCTTCTTGAAAACGAGCAGTAGACTAAAATTAATTTCATCTTCTAGAAACGTCACTTTATAATTCAACATCCAAGCCAACAAAAGACCCATCATTCGAGATTCGTTTAAAAAATAAAATGAAAAATAATCTATTAAAGAACAGTCAAAGCCTAAATCAACATATGAACCTACCAATGCTAAAACTTTTCAATCATCTGAAAGATCAATCAGTTTCGGGGCTGAGATAAACAGCCTAGATAAAACATGACTATTTTTTCCCTGCCAATGTAAGGAAAGTTCTTTTTCCAAAGCAGCAAAGGGTGAAGAGATAATTAAACTTCACGGGAGCGACTAAAACACGTTAAAATTAGAAAAAAAAAATAGGGGAAAATTTTTTGAAACCCTTTAATTCTTCCACAAAAATATTAAACTCTTTCTTTCTTTCTTTCTTTCTTTCTTTCTTTATCAAAGTATACCCTTTTGGATCACCACTGTCCTCGTATCCATGATAACCACCCAAGGTCGCAGCTAAAAAGCACCACCCTATACAAAACTAAGCACGAGATCAACCTCTTCCTCTTGAAAAACCAAGCGATACAGATACATTTTGGGGGCTAGTGAAGGATAATCAAGGCAACAAAACCGTGTTTACAACCGGGATAATGAGCTACTTCTCCATCGCCTCTTGCACCCTCACCCAATGTAGTCCAACCAAAACCCTACACTTCACGTCCCCGATAGATGTGAAACTTTCGGCTAACGATGGAGAAGAGAGACAGACTATGAGGGAAGAAGCTGGTGGGAGAGGGAAGAAACCTAGCAGTATCGCTGTAGAGAAGAAAGGAAAAGAAGAGGAAAAAACACGATGGATGAAGTGCATCGGGGAAACATGGGCGACGTTGTTTAGGGTTTTAAAAAGGATAGGTGGAAAATTATAAACTGGTTCAACTTATTCCTAGATGGAAAAATATTTTAACTGATTCAAACTTATTACTTCAGTACTTAAACATATAAATTTTATTCTATGGCTTATTACTTAATAGAATAAATATTACGAAGTAAAATGTCAGATAAAATTAGAAGTGAGATAAACATTTTTTAATCTACAAAGTCTAAAATGGTATTTACTACATAAAATTTAATATCGAAGTTAATTATCATATATTACTTCATAATTATTAATTGCCGAAGTAAACTGTAGCGAAGTCTATTCACAAAATTCACCTAGTGTAACTCCATCTTTATTGAGTAGTTTCTCTGATTTTAGGATGAGAGAGTAGCCTGATGCATTGTTGACATTGTTTTTTTATTAGTTTATCTCTTTTTATCATATGATGTGTTGATTCATGATCCAACTTTATTATGCATATATGACTATGACATTCGTGTGTGTTTTTGTACCATAAGGATGCAGGGAAGAATTGAGAGAGGAACCTAATTCTCTAACCCATAAAAACCTAGACTTGAGGATTTATTCATGAAAGTAGTCCAAAATCACTCAAGGGCACCATTGGATATCGCATAGCTTAATAGGTTTATCCTGATTTGATGTCACGAAATAGAAGATAACACCTAGAGGATCATGGGGCATTGTGATAAGAGCCTCCTTGAGAAAGCGATCACTTTAGTAAGGTTACCTTGAAAGTAAGCGTCGTATTTGGATAGACGCACTGGTATTATTCTAAAAAAAAGATATCGGGTACCTCAGATACACCACCTTCAAGCATTTCAACATTGAGATAACAGAGTGAACTTTATTTAGGGTGTCAACGATCATCGCAGTGAAACTAAAGTCTTAAAATCGTTTTCCTCCATCAACTCTTCTTGTTTTCTTAGATTATTTGCACTCTTGTATGATTTTCTTGATCTTGACTGATTTAGATAACCTGCTTTATGATTTAAATTAGTACTCTATTTATAGTCCCAATGGATGATATTTTATTACTTGACGATAGTGCACTTGTAGATTTCGTACATTAAATTTTTGACATAATTGTTAGGGACTGTTTCATATTGATATTAATTCAATGCGATTTGGTTAATCTAGATTACTTTCCATATTTGTTATTTTTCTATTTTCTCTCTCTTCTTGCCTTCTTTTATCCCTTAATGCCTTTTCTGACATTTCCTTTTTATAGGTCACCAGGGTTTTGTTTTATGCTGAGGTGTGACAAATCAGAAGATCTTCCTTCTTGTAGATTCCAAGATTGACAAGACTTTTCTTAAAAGGCGAAACCTACAAAAGCAACTAAAGGTAGAATAAGCACAAGCAACAGCGCGACCATAACTGACGATAAGCCATTGAAGGATTATGTCACCCCTAGCCCAAAACGATTTAGGTCTATTATCACGAGGCCTCTAATCAAGGACAATAACTTTGAGTTTAATTACGTGTTAATGCATATGGTCCAACAACATCAATTTACCTGTGTACCCACGAATGACCCTAATCTACACTTGGAGATATTTTTTAGAAATTTGCAAAACCATGAAATATAATGGTGCCATTGTAGATTTGATCAGGTTACGCATATAGGATCGAAAAGTCCGATAGAAGGGGGAGTTGAATATCGCTCGTTGGAAAATCTTTCTTTTTATGAAAACAAAAATAGGTAGTGGAATAAAAAAAAGATGACATATTCGGTTTACTTGGTTCATAGTCCAGCGACTGCTACTCCAAGGCCCGCGATCCTTGATAGCTTCCAAGTGGATAATACACTAAAGTTCTCTTCTCCGAAAACTTTTAGAGAAGGAGCAAAACTCGTATAGAATATGAGGTTAATAGTAACAAGCTACTATCACCTTAAATGAATGCAAGTAATACAAAATATACAGACAATCGAAGAAGTAGAAGATGAGCCTAAATTCTCAGAGAGCCTCTCAGCGTCATAGTAGCAACACTTGCACGTTTTTATCAGCAAGAAGAGTATGAGACAATTATTGATCTTTAGTCTCGGCCCTCGAGGCTTCTTTTATAACCTTTTTACTCGGTGTATTGATCCTTTTTGGGTCAACCGACCTTCAAAAATTTCTCAACTTCTCATCCAGGTTCATAATATACTCAGATCGTATCTTTCACAAAATCAGCCTATATCGGTCGATTGAATACCTGTTCGGTCGACTGAATACCAAGAACTTCCTTTTGTTGCTTAATCCAATATTATCTTATCTTTGCTTACCAAATGTGTTTGGTCGACGGATTACATGTTCGGTCAACTAAACTCTGTTATCTCCTTTCTCATGTGATTCTATCTTATATGATCTCTGGTTACCAAAAAATATTTGATTGATTGATCATGCATTTGGTTGATTGAACCAATATTTTCTTCTTCAACTCAATTTGAATTTGATCTGATCTCACCACTGGGATCGGTCAATAGAACTACTTGGTTCAGTCGTCTAAACCTTTTGATCATGCCAAACTTCATTTTACAAAACAATGTTAGCACAGTAAAACAGAGTTATAAGTAGATAAATATGCATGTATTAATATGACAGTTAAGACTTAGAAATTTATGTTAGTTTCTTGAATTGGATCACCGCCTAAGGTTGTCTCAACACTCCATCCAAGAGCTTACCTCAACTTATCCACCAAAAAATCTAGTACTCCAGACCTGTTGGACTTTCTCTAGTCCTATTTAGTGTCTGATCAACCTGATCGACTAAGACTTTCCTACAATAATGAGTTATGACAATAGATAAAAAATAGTAAAGCAAAGTAGTACTAGCAGCATTCAAGATTTGTTGGTCGGGTTGACCACACGAGGTCGACCGGAAACCTTTTGGTCATACTTTCTTGGAGTTTACTCCTCCAAGACTTCTCACTATCTAGGGTTCACTCCCCTAGGATTTTTCCTTTGCCAAGCCTCTAGTATTCCAAACTCACTTGGACTTGCTAGTCACTCGGTAGACTACTCAGCGCTACCAAGTCTCTAGTCACCTTGATCACTTGGACTTACTAGTCACTCAGTAGATTACTCACCACTATCAAGCCTTTAGTCACTTTGACCACTTGGACTTGCTAGTCACTCCATAGACTACTCAGCACTGTTAAGCCTTCAATCACCTTGACCACTAGGACTTGTTAGTCACTCGATAGACTACTCACCACTATCAAGTCTTCAGTTATATTAACCACTTAGACTTGCTAGTCGACTCAGTAGACTACTCAGTACTCACTATAGCCAACTCTCTAGTCACTTTGACCACTTCGACTTGATAGTCACTTGGTAGACCACTCACCACTACCAAGCTTTCAGTCACCTTAACCATGTGGACTTACTTGTCACTCAGTAGACTACTCACCACTGTCAAGCCTTCAGTCACCTTAACCATTTGAACTTCATTAAACATATTGTCAAATAAATATCAAAACTCCGAAGGTCGATTATACAAACAACGCCTATTCCTCTTCACGTTAAGGGATAAGGTGAGAGCGTGGCATGGATAACATCGATCGCCACATGGGATCAATGCGAGCAGTGGTTCCTCGACACATACTTCTCTCCAAGCAAGACGGCGCAACTGAGACACCTCATCACAAGCTTTGTGCAAAAAGACAGAGAATCTTTATTCGAGGTGTGGGACCGATTCAAAGGACTCTTGCAACAATGGACACACCATAGACTTGAGAAGTGGCTAATTATTCATACCTTTTATAATGGTATCCCTTACACAACACAGTTTTCTTTAGATTCTGCCACAGGTGAAGCACTGATGAATAAGCGATTAGACGAAGCTGAAGTGATTATATTGAGTGTGGCTCCGAATCACCACCAGTGGGCAAATGAAGAAGGTAATCCCTTGAAGAATGAGGTAAATATGATGTAAACATTCTTGATCTAATTGTGCCCAAGATGAATGAGCTCACAAAAAAAGGCAATGTAAATGCAGTGAGCGTGACTAATGTTTCTTGTGAGATTTATGGCATTACAGAGCATACAGTGGATAATTGTCAAGTTGGGGTGAAGTAGGCGCTATTAACAACTTTAGCTAGAGATAAAATATCTCTTATTCTAATATGTACAACCCCGGTTGGAGGGGCAACCTAAACTTCTTCTATAGGAACAATCCGGATCAAGGAGGGTAAAACAATTTTGAACAATTGTTGAGATTTCAATAAACATCACCGAAGTTCAGATTAGAGAATATGACTGAAGGATTTATTGCAAACCAAATCCAACAAAATGAGGAGTTCAAGCAGCGACACTTTGCCACTGAAGAGGCTATCAAACAACTCACAGGTAAAGTGACAATCTAGTAAATCATACTAAAATGCTTGAGACTCAGATTGCACAAATTGCTAGTTTATCATCAAGAACTTGAACTCTGGGGAGATTTCTGGGACAACCCGAGATGAACCCAATTGAGCTACAAATTGTCACTTCAATTCCGCATCCAATTGTCGCTCCATTTCTCATCTAACTCTTCAAATAATGCACGGTTGTGTCAAGGGACACGACCAATCCATGCATCATGTTAGAAACTCTCGTACCAAGGCCCTTTGTCTCCAATTTTAGCTCTAAATTCGCATCTTGTCAATACAAACATATAAATAGTAGACTCCAAACAAAAATGACAACAACAATGCAAAGGTAATGAATGTATATCAAATATGTTTATGCAATGAAACAAATGCATGCATCATAGTATCAAAAACATGAAATACACACATCAACTAGCCAAGCGGCTACATGAAGAATGAGCGAGCAATTTGTGGCATAAGTTTGAGTAACTTTATTATGGCAACTCTACTTACACTCATCGCACAATTACAGCTTCATAATTAAAGGCCTAGCAGTTTTACAACCTGGTACTGATCGGCCACATTGCATTGCATTTCTTAGTCGCACAACTCTTGGTACTCGACGACCACACAGCCTTGTATTTCTCAATTGAACAACTAGAGCACGGATTGTCATATGAATGACTTAGGCTATGCGGTTAAGCAATCTTACAACCTAGTATTCGTCAACGACACTGCCTTGCATTTCTCTATAGCACAACTAGAGCGCAGATTGTCATATGGATGACTTAGGCCATGCGGCCAAGAGGTCTTAAAGGTTAGTAATCATAGGCTACGGCCTTGCATTTTCCAACTGTGCACACACTTTGGGAATACACCAATTGGGAACATCCCAATAAAGGTCACACATGACTTCAGTCATACACACAACAAAACTTCACATACTTTGAGAACATTCCTATAAAGGTCACACAAGACTTTAGTCTTGCACACACTTTGGGAACATCCCCACTCTATTTATTCATTGTATAGCATCCTCGATTAGGAACATTTATCAACCCCTTCATTCCCATTATCCTCATTCTTCCTCAATTGAACTTCGTTCGACTTTGATCCTCAATCCAACTTGGAGGGGGATATGTGATGTATCCGAAACGAACTTCCCCGAGTGGAAGTATCGTTGCCTAGATGTTCTCTTTGACTTTAACCTCCAAGAGCCCCTAACAATTGTAGCCATCATACTCTGCAATCCATAATGATCCCTAACGAGGCAATCTACACCAAATGTGAAACCTAGCCAATGACCCAACTATGCCAATGTACGACTCTGCTGTTGCATTCCCTGATGGCCAACCCTTCTCCATCGACTACATGGCAGTCCATGTAGGCCATCTTCCCCTTAGACTATATAAGGATGGATGAAAGTAAGCAAAGGTATAATTTTTCTCTCACACGTAAAAGCCTTTCATCTCTCTGGAGTTTTCTCAATTCTCTTGTCTTTTCCTCGCATTCTCGTAAGCCCCAACTCTCGATCCAACATTGACTTCACCATCGAAGGGGTCACGTTGGCATCTGCTGAGCTGCGTTGACGCGTAGAATCTCCATTTCAGCCGAAAGGCGGACAGAGGAGAGCCCTAAGAGCAGATGAAAACACCATCAATTACAAGTAGATAATAAAGTTTAGTTGTTTATAGATCAAGTGTATGCATATAGTAGGGGACCAGAATAGAAACTTCAATGTCTAGTAGAGCTTTGGATTACATTTTATTAGAAACTTCAATGTCTAGTAGAGCTTTGGCGGTGGTCAGTTTCTCATATTTACTAGGATTATGTTAATTTTGTATATGCTTAGTTATAATTATTTATATGAGAAGAAGAGCCTTGGCATAATGGTAAAGTTACTATTGTGTGACCTTCTAATTACAAGTTTGAGTTTGATGAGAGCTTCATATACTAAACTGCCCTTAGTTAAAATTATTTATGGCAAGTTCTACAAAGATAGGTTGATTGTGCTTTGCATAATAACAAAACATTTGGAGCAAATTGGAGATCTGGAATGTGTTATGGATTCAGTTTACCAATTGTGAAGTTAATGAGTTCATCATATCAGAACCATTGCAGCATTTTGTGATGCTCAGAGGCCAAACATATCTGCGACCTTCTTGCTTGCATGCCATCAAATCGATTTACAATTTCCTCAAAGAGCCAAATTGATGTAATAACATTTGTAACCTTGCGGATTGCTTGTTAAAAATGCACTTATTTCCCGCTTCCAGTTTGTTTCAGTTAAAGTCTCCAATTTTCAAACTCCTCTCTCTCTCTCTCTCTCTCTAAATCAAAGAATTCATAAGAAGAATTACACATTGGGAGTTGGTACAGTGAGAATACACACGCATGTATATGGACCTTGAGTCCAAACCTCAGGTAGTCACGTTGATCTGATACTTCACTAGATACGAGTGACGATCGTAGGAGTATGTATTATTTTCTTGATGATATAATTTACCTTTCATAAAAAAAAAAAATTCATAAGAAGAAGAAATCTCCCGCTAATTCTAACGTAAGATTAAAATAATGACCTATATAACATGATATAATGTATAGAATGCACTTTAAACTTGTAGTTAAATGTGTTCGATAGTGTAGTTTCTGTTTGCACATATTTTGTTTTCATTTATATGTACTATTTTCTTGCACATATTAATTATACAGTGAACTATTGGGAAAAGATTGATCACATGGACGCTTATAAGTTGAAACGAAACCAATTGACACCAGTTTGTTTATATAATTATTAAATTTGAACATATTTTTTAGTAAAATAAATACACATTATCGTTTGTAATTAAAAAAATAATTTGCAATAAAATAAATTAAAATTAAATCAAAACGTTATTAAGTCTCAGTGAAGCCAAATCTAACTAAATGGATTCGGAGAAAAGCTAAACCAAAGTGAATATTCATTTGTTTAATTTAACCTTTTGATTTAAATAAGGTAACATACTATTTTTGAGTGAAAGGAAAGGTAGCATAAAGCAACCTGTGCCCTGAGCAATCAATGCCTAGACACGTAGAAAATGCATAAGAAATTGAGCCGAGTTACTTATTCCTTTAGGTTCCCATGGTTTATACAGATTTTTAGAAATGAAAAAAAAAAATAATAATACTAACGCGAGCATAGAAAGAAATATCAACTCCTGCAGGTTCTATCCTTCAAAAAATGATGCCATCTTTTCCTCTATTTACTCATTTAATGCGTCATGTAACAGGACCAGGTGGGCGATATCCTGTGAGCAGATTATAAATACGGTAGATGACACATCTAAGAATGGACCTAGGTTTGCATTACTGTACATTACTCTACAATAAGACATCAAAAAAAAAAAAATATGATACTCTTGATATCCTTCAAGTTAAAGCAAAGTCCTGTGGTTGTTCAGAAATTTGAACTTCCTGATATGGATTGAGGACTCGTTTAATCTCGTCAGCATTCAGGGTTTCATATTCGAGAAGTGCATTTGCTAGTGCATGGAGTGCATTTTCATGCTGCAAGCGATTGTTAAAATCAAGTGAGAATCATAATCCTGATGAAGACTAAAGAATATATCAAATATAAATGGATATGAACTACCAAGCTTTCATATAGCAAAGTGTTAATTGAGTTCAGACACTACTTTCATACTTTGGGGAATTGAGGATAGGTAGGATCATAGCATCTGTGTGATTTGCATGGCATTGTCATGAAGATTAATAAGGATCATGTTAGATTCAAAGCAAGCCATAGATCAACATACCTTTTTTAGTAGCCGTTTAACACGCTCATAAGCCTCTCGCAAGAGTTTGACAACCTAAATTTTTTAAGAAAAAAAAATCAAGTATTCAACAACAGAAAAAAAGTATCATGAGAAAAATTCAAGCATTCAACAACTAAAATACACTTTTAAATACTAAAAACATACTTCTGCATCTATTCGTGATTGCATCTCAGAACCTGGCCGTTCCTTGACGTGCACTGGGCCAATTGCATCACTCATTCCACAGGATGACACCTGCTAAGCAGCTAATTGTCAAATATATGGTATTTATAATTATTAACGTGTTGAAATATCATGATGCAGTACCATGTAATGGGCAAGTTCTGTAGCAGTGTGCAGATCATTACTAGCACCAGTTGTAATACTCTCTTCACCAAAGATGAGTTCTTCAGCTACCCTTCCTCCCATGCAAACATCAAGGCGCGCTAATAGTTGCTTCTTGCTAATGGATGTTTCATCTTGAGAAGGGAGCTGAGTCACCATCCCAAGTGCAGAACCTCGGGGAATAATGGTTGCTTTGTGTATGGGATGAGCACCACCAGTATTAAGTGCAACAATTGCATGACCACTCTCATGGTAAGCAGTGAGCTGAAAGAGGCTACCAACCCAGTTACCACTATTGTATACACAGCAAAAAAAAAAAAAGAATTTATCAAGAATATCGGATATCTAGTACAAGATATAAAATGTCAACACCTTCTTTGATTCTTCAGAAATGAACATAGTTTTCCTCTCTGTACCCATGATTATCCTGTCCTTAGCAAATTCCAATTGTGCTGCATTTATTTTTTCAGCACCTTCTACTGCAGCCTTAATAGCAGCAATATTTACCAAGTTCGCAAGATCTACAAATTATTCAAGAAGCATATCATTTTCTTTTAGAAAAGTTTCACATGGATGCATCAGTACGGCATTTACAGAAATCCTCGATTTTTGTTCTACTGATTGCAATTCAACTATATGTGAATTCAAGCTTTTGGAGATTCCTTGAACTAGATAATAGACTTCACACTGTAAGAATCCTAACTAGAACAAACCTGCACCATTGAATCCAGGAGTACCACGTGCAAGTGCATTTACATTAACATCATCAGCTAATGGCTTATCCTGCAAATAAAGCTCCAGAATCTCCTGCCGACCCCGTACATCAGGACTTGGAACAACAATCTAAAAAAGGGTATTAAAAAATTGTCAAGAATCAAACCCAGCAATGAATCTAGAGGCATGAAGGAATTATGAAGTATGAAAAAATATACACCTAACCTTTGTGCATGAGGCAATAGTTTATTTTCTTTGATGATTGAACACATGATATTGAAATACATAATTGCTCAAGAAGTAATATGAACTACAAGCATTACATCTCAAAAGCAGTAGATAAATTTAGTGTCGTAGAAACTAATAGATACTACAGATATTACACTACATTGTTTCATGTTATCCTTTCTTGCATTATTTTCTTATTTTCATGATTGAGCAGTCCACCTTATTGTTTAAGAGAATAATTACTTGGATCATACAGTGTTTCCCAAATCCTTTAAGATAAATTATCTCTCCGTGTGTGTATATGCAGCCAATCTTGTGAATGACGAAACAGATGTGTAATTTGTGTTCTCTTGCATCTTGGAGGAATAATGCTTTGACCACCATGAGGGGTGTGCCTATGGAATTGTCCTGACATTGAACTGGTGGATCCCAGTCATGGAAAGGGCATTTAGTGCATCATGCCTGTAGACTAAAGCTGCTAAACACAGTAGCTTCTATCAAGTCAAGAAAGTAACTACTCGCAATGTCCTAGATTGATTGAAGAAGTGGCTTCAGGCAAAGATGTTGAGTGAGGAAAAATTAGGCACTGACACCTCGTGTTGATGGCCTTGGCCACTTAGAGAAAGTTATCAGGAACCTTTGGATAGCAATGATATCAACCTTCAAGTCATGCTTGAAATAGTTAAATCTTACACAATGGTAGTACCATTTGTAGGGTTTAAGCAAGATGATATACGTAGATTATATATGTTTTATGAATTATTAGCGCACATTCACTTGTATTTCTTGAGCATGATTTAAGTTATCGCACTTTGTTTTATTATTTTATCAACATAATTACTCTTTTTTTTTTTTTTTTTTTTGGAGAATTGCTTTTTGTATGTTTACCTTGACACGATGCAATTTAGAACAATGAAGCAGCTTTGGGGAAAATCAGCAAACAGGGTTGTGCCCCTTGGCATGGTCGTATCCCCAAGGCCAGCCAGAAGTTTACGTGCAGGTCATGCCTTGATGCATGGTCGTGCCTCGCTCTATCCAAGACCCAAGCCCCGGACGTGCCCTGAGGCACAACCATGCCACCATCTACAGTGAGAAACACAGCCCCGTCATGCCTCTATTCCAACTTCACACGGTCGTGCCCTAAGGCACAACCCGGCTATACCACAGTCGTGCCTCTCATTCCAACTTCACAGACATGACCTGGCTGTGCCTTATTTTCCAGCAAAAGTCACGGCAGGGTCGTGCCTTTTAGGTACGGTCGTGCTATACTTGGGTCGCGCCACGTGTTTTAAGGCACGGCCGTGTGGCAGAATAGGCAGGGGTCATGCCCCTGCCTATTAAAGGGGATTTTACTCCCCTTTTGACCTATCTTGGGTTTAGGGCATCACCCCTTTCATTGGGGAAGGTTTTCCCCTCTAGGGACAACCCTAAAGCCTCCATCAAAGAATCGTCAACGATCCATCCACCTCCGAAGCAAGGAAACATTCCGAAAATATCGACAATGCATCGCTAAACATTTCTTCTCCTCATTTCTTGCATTTGGGTTATAAGAATGCTTCCTTTTGTGTCTTTGATTTGTTCTTCCTTCTCCATGGAATAGATTATCCAAACTAGGATGTTGGGAGTAATTATGATGTGATGTTGATGTATGAATTATGTATTTGCTTATTTCTTTGTTCAATGATATGTTTATGATTTGTTCTATTTGTATTGTGCCTTATACATGTTTGACGAAATATGTGTATGCTGTATGCATATATATTGTGGTGGACGGGTATGTATGTTGTATGCTGTATGCATATATATAGTGTAGAGGAGAAGCGATAGATTGTATGACCGTGGGCCCAAGTAACAGAGGGTATCCCTTTAAGCGGACTTCAAGAACGATCCTCTTGCAAGCAGGTCAATTCTTAACAAAGGGTATCTAATTAGAGTTTAATGAGTTTTCCCAAACTTAATGTTTGGAAGTGACCGGGGGTCTTGGTGACAGAGGGTATCCCTTTAACCGGACTTTCTATGTTGTTTCTTTACTTAATAGCATTACTCTAACGTTAAGAAGTAATTGAGATAACTCTAAAGATTGTATGACCAGGGCCCTACGGAATCTCTTTAATCAGACTTTATAGAGTTACTTCTTTACTTAATGGCGTTAGAATTTGATGTAAACTTTTTAGTGCGATATTCATAGAATTGTACCGGTACTTTGGTTAGAATCCCTATAAGAGTGTAAGCATGTGGGTAAAGAGATGAACAATACATAAAGACAGTAGCTAGCATCATAGTAAAATCGAAACCCTAGATTCTTCCCAAAAAACCAACTTCTCTCTTCATTCACTTGCGTTCTCCATCTCTCACTTCTCTCCCTCTCATTCTCTTAAGCTTGTTTTAGACCAACTCAACTTTCGATCGTCTAGATAACTTGCTTTGTGAAGTTGACTAGTATTTAATCAACAGTCACTGTGGATCGATATTTTTTATTACTTGACGACTATTTCGTGCACTTACACATCAAGTTTTTTACGCCGGACTATTTTCGATTAACATTAGTTGACTAACGATTAAGTTAGTTAGATGTTAATTCCGTAATTTTCTTTCTCGTCTTTAATTCTGCATTTTTCTTGTTTTTCTAATAATTCTGTTTTTGTAAGTGACTGTTTCTAAAAAAACTTGCTATTTTTTCTTTACAAGATACAATGAGCTTTGAAATGTCAAAACAGACCCTTAAGAGAATTTTTTACATCCATTTTTGCAAGAATGAGATCTCCAATTTTTGCAACCTCAAATTGATGCTGACAACTCCCAACTTGATCCAGAATTAATTTCTATGATACTAACTCACAAAATTGAATCAGAAAACCCTTATGTACACCTTGAGAAATTCCTAGGATATTGCAATATGATGAATTGTGTAGGAATATCTGCAAATGCTATTCGGTTGATCGCATTTCCTTTTAGTATCAAACATAAAACAAGGACTTGGATGTATTCTCTCCCTCAACAAAGCATAACAAGTTGAGAACAACTGAAGCAAATGTTTCTAAATTACTTTTCGCTCCAAGTAGGACGACATACATGAGGAATAGAATCCAAAGCTTTATTTAGATAGATAGGGAATCACTATTTGAATATGGGATAGATTTAAGGGTTTATTGCGACAGCGCCCTCATCATGGTTTAGAAAGATGGTTGACCGTACACATTCTACATGAGGATTTCTTTTGAGTTCAACTAAGGAGGTTTTTTGATGAACAAAAGTTTGGAGGAAGCATATGACTTAATAGATCGAGTGATGCTGAACCTCCAAGAGCGGGCAACTGAAAATGTGAAGGCATCTTCCCCAAGAATCCAAAAAGCACAAGCCATTAATGCGAATATGAATGTCAGACAAGATTCAATGCCTGAGTGTTTTGAAAATCATACAGAAAATATTAACAAATCACATAACGAGAGGTTCAAACATTTGGAAGCTATGATAGAAAGATTGACTCCACAATGCCTGACTCCCACCCAAACAAGGCCTAGTGAACATTATAACGCTTGAAAGTTAAGAAGTGGCCGAGTCCCAAAGAATTTATGGAGATGGATGAGCTAGAATTCGAGGAAAGGAATAAAAGAGAATCCCAAAACTTGCCCCCAACCCATCACTAAATGTCTATAGGCCATCGGTACTAGTCCCTCAACATGCAGTCAAATCTAGACAATAAATTTGTGTACTTAAAAGGATCCTGTGGATAAGAAAGAGAAATTCATCCTATTGCCTCCATCGAGAACCTATGTATCACCAATCTCCTTTCCATAAAGGCTAGTGGAGATCATGAGCAATGACGAATTTGAAATTATGTGATGATAAATTAGTTGCATGTGAATTTGTTAAAGTAATTAAAGATGATTATTATGATGAATTAGCTGCTTGCAAATTTATTGATGTAATTAAAGATGAGGATTTTTCTAATGATGATATGACATTGTTGATCCTCCAGTGGATGATATTTATGTTGGTGCTCTCTTCACTGCTCATGACGATGTGGAAGAAGCAGGATTTAAACCAGTTGTTGAATTATAGGGACTTGTGTAGTGGAAGCAAAACCCCAAGAATCACTTTATTGATTACACATCCATTTGACACTTTGGAAGTGGGGACTTTGGTAGTCAAGGCAAAACCCCAAGAATCACAACTTTTAGAGGCACCACTACCTATGCCTCACATTCACCCATTTTAGCAATGCACTGTAAGTATCTCTTGTGATCTTTAGAAAAATCAATAGAGATATCGGTAATAAATTGTTGGATGTGTTTCAATTTTTGATACATACTCAATTAAACTTTATATGGTTCTAGTTCTTTCTCTTCTAGTATGCACGTGGGAGGTGTGTTTTTTCTTTGGGTGTGCAGATTTTCATGGAGCTTGGAATTAGAAGCTTGAACCATCTCCGACTTTCAGGAAGTACTATCAAGGGCACGAAGATGGAGGGAGTGAAACTTCACTATATTGAGTCTAGAAGTGGCTTACTCCGGCCAGAGCGAGATTTAGATGAACCCAATAAGGGGTCGAGCTAATGACCTAAAACAAACGCTTATTGGGAAGCAACATAAGTTCTCTTCTTGTTTTTTCATTTCTCTTTGATTTTCTTTTTCTTTTTCTTTTTCCATAACTCAATCTCTCTACTTAGTTTTTCTTGTCTAATCTTATTTTTGTAGAATTCCAAGATGTGGAGGAAAGTGAATATCAAATAAAGAGGTATCCTAAGCACATAAATGACTCAAATGTTTGCAGCTCATCACTTGGTAACTTCTCTTATGTCAAACATCCTCTGTATTAGATTTGTGGTTTCATTAGGACAATGAAAGATTTCCCCTATATATGTTGGGTTCTGAGTTAGTTTTCGCATAAATTTGTCTAGTTGCACCAGTCATCACATTATTGCTACTTGTTCTCAAGTAAACATTTTAACATGTTTGTTCTTGACTTATGTTGTTTGATCCTTAGTGCTAGTATGTTTAGTGAATGATTTCTCGTTATCTTTAATAGCATGAAGTCAACAACATTTCATTGAAAATATTGAGTGATAGCCTAATTTTAGGATCTCTCTTCACTTTGCCTAGTTTGGATATTAGATAACTTTATAAACGGTCATGATTCATAGAATTTGTAAGTACTTGTGTTTCCATGGTGATATCTCAAACTACATTTTGATTACAAGACGAGGCTCGGATCATGCCAACTCACTTGGGAAAAACATTAGCCTTACCTTTGCATTTGTTTTAGTGCTACATCTCCAAAGTAAAATAAAAAAAAATAAAAAAAAAAAAAAACACATTTGAATAACGGATATAAAAACACAGTTGTCGTGAGTGAAAATGGCAAGATACCCCTTTAAAATCGAGTTAGGTTACTGGAGAAATAACCACTATGTTTCTCTTAATCTAAGCACTCCTTTGAGACCTTATGTAGCTTTGAGAGGGATGAACTAAGCTTGTGACAGATAACTGATTATCGCCAGGAATATAAGGAACACAGTTAGAAGATGATTTGACTAAGCATAGATTAACACTTGAAAATTTTAGGTCACTGATCGCAGAGAACTTCTTAGGCCACACTCAAATTCTTTAGTATCATGCTCACCAATAAATTATTAGGTAGAGTTAGATTGATTCACTAGGGATTATGATGCATTCTATTAACACATGAGTTTAGATTGCAGATTTTGCTTAAAGGCAAGCAAATGTTTAAGTCGAGAGCGGATGTGATGTGCGTAGATTATATATATTTGTATGCATTGTTTAACGCACATTCACTTATATTTCTTGAGCATGATTTAAGTTATCGCACCTTGTTTTATCATTTTATTAGCATAGTTACTCTTTTTTTCGGAGAACTGCTTTTGTATGTTTACCTTGACAGAACGCGATTTGGAGCAAAATAAAGCGAAAATGGACATTGAAACAACTTTGGGGGAAAAATCGACAAACAGGGTCGCGCCCCTTAGCTAGAAGTTTTCTTTGGCAGCTCACACAAGTAGGTCGTGCCACCATCTACAGCAGCAAACACGGGCCGTGCCCAAAGGCACGATCGTGCATCTATTCCCAAAACTCCACACAACCTGGTCATGCCCTAAGGTACGGTCGTGGCTCTCATTCCTAGACAGAGACACGGCCCAATCGTGCCTTATTATGTTTATCACTTGTATTATTTGTATTATGTTTTGTACATGTTTGACAAAATATGTGTGGTGTATACATATGGATTATAGTGGATTGGTCACCGTATAAAGGAAAAACCCTAGATTGTATGGTCATGGTGCCACAGAGGGTATACCTTTTGGCGAACTTTCTATAACGATCCTCTTGCAATGAGGTCAATTCTCTAAAGAGTGTAACCAATTAGAGTTTAGTGGATTTTTACCAACTTAATGTTAGAAAGTAACTTGTGTAATCTAGAAATTGTATGACTGGTGGTCTTGGTGATAGAGGGTATCCCTTTAACCAGACAGGTTACCTTTTTCACTTAATAGCATTAATCTAACGTTAAGAAGAAAATGATACAACTCTAGAGATTGTATCACCGTGGCCTAGGGTATCCCTTTAACAAATTTCTAGAGTTACTCCCTTAATGACGTTGAAAATTAATGTAAACTTTCTAGTGCAATCTTCACTAGTACTTTGGTTAGAATCTCTAAAAAAGTGTTAAGTATAGAGGTAAAAAGATGAATAATATATAGGGACATTAGCTAGCATTTATAGATTCTTCCAAAAAAAAACCAACTTCTCTCTTCATTCACTCCCATTCTCCCTCTCCCTCTCCCTCTCCCTCACTTCTCTCCCTCTCGTTTCTTAAGCTTGTTTTAGATCAACTCAACTTTCGATCATCTAGATAACTTGATTTATAAAGTTGACTAGTATTTAATCAACGGTCTATGTGCATTGATATTTTTTATTACTTGACAACTATTTTGTGCACTTGTGGGTTACACATCACGTAATTGTCTCTACACCGTTAAGACAACTGTTATTACAAACAAACCTACCAAACTCCACCATATACTCAAATTTTACAGAATTCAATCATAGACCAGTCAATTCCCAAATACACTCCCCCTAGCTTGTTCCAATGGGCATTATGTAATTTGAGTTGACATAGGTGAATGCTTGGACTGAACCAAACAATAAAGTTAAAGAGAATGGAGACATTTATGGGTACGCAGTATGCTGACGCCGAGATATGATGTTCCCGGTTTACAAAAATGCAACTTTCCTGAGAAATTAGATAAAGCAAACCTACTCTTGGATATCCCCCACAAATTTTCAATCTTATCAACATGTGAGCAATAAGAAAAACAATCAGCAAGATAAAAATGAATCACCTGAATTGGGCAACACTTCCAAATTCCAGTACTAGAATCTATTAATGGATTCTTAGTTTAAAAAAAATATATTAATGGGACTATAGCACCACATTGATGAACCGTGCAGAAGGGATGGGAAAACTTACATGCCTATCAAATCTACCAGGTCTAATCAATGCTGGGTCAAGTATATCTGGCAAATTTGTAGCAGCCATCAGTATTATTCCCTGACAAGGACAAGGTTGAGTAGCATAATTATCACTTAAAATCAACGGCAATTTCATTGATCTGATTTACCTCATTCTGCTCAAAACCATCCATTTCCACAAGCAGCTGATGCAATGTTTTTTTAGTATGTCCTTCCCACTGCTTTCTAGTGGAACCGACAGCATCTATTTCATCAATGAAAATGATGCAAGGTGCCTATTGATGATGAAAATTGATAAATATGAGACATTTAAGGAAAGTAAATCATATAATAGAACAAATCAATGGAGCAAAATTATGAGAAGTATGAAGTTGCAATCAAATACTGGGAAGATAGAAGATGAGTCACATGAAAAAACACAATCAATGAGAGCATAATAACCAATGATTGAGTAAAAGAAGACAATTAGATATTAAGAAATTTCAGAACTTGGAAGATGTAAAAGTTGCAGATACATTATCCACTACTTTAAATTTCGTGCAGATCCCAGTATCAGTTAGCTTATAACAGGTTACATACCAAGTCATGTAGCCAAGTATAACCAAGAAAAACATTACAATACTTAATATTGGCTGGCAGCCAATACTGCTGTCTAACTGATCCTTGGCTTGACAGGTATGCATGAGACATTCTGATTCTTGTACCATGCTGTAAGCACTAGTCTGACCAGTATTCATAACTATGTTATTGGAATCGGGAATTTACCAAAGGGCGTAATTAGATTTCCGAAATGACCAAAAGACGCATGCAAGTTTGAAATTTACCAAAGAGCATACCTTTTTAAGTCCATTTCTCGTTTTACCCTCTAACAAATTTAACTTTTTTGTCATTTTTCTTTTCTCTCTTTTCTCTTTCCTCTCTCTTCTATGCACACAACTTTTTTTCTCGCTTCTCTTCTCTTTCCTCTCTTTCCATGACTTTTAAGGTTTAACTGATTTTTTGATAATATTTTAATAGATTTAAAAAAACCAAAATAAACAAATAGCATATTTGAACTCCTTGCAACTCCAGAAATCTATAGGAACTAAAATGGATGCAATCGGAGTTCTCTAGGTCCATTAGTGGGTTTCGGTCAAAACCCACTGATGGACTTAGAGACCTCAGATTATATACCCATTTTAGTTCCTGTGGATTTCTGAGGTTACAAGAAGTTCAAATATGTTATCCATTGTTTAGTTCAAATATGGTATACTTGTCAATGATCGTAGAATCTTTGGAGTTAAGTCTGGGAGGCTTTCGAATGCAATTCAGAAAAACAAGGAATCCTTGTCCCTAAAAATTAAAATATTCTTAATTTTTATATTTAAAAAAAATATTAAAATCATATAGACATGACTTAATACAATATCAAAATTATATCGTTCTAATCATAAATTGAAATTCTGATACAATTAAAATTTTAAATTATAGTCACGATCTAAATGAATCTCAATTTCTACGTATGAGATGAAATCTATTTGTAGTCAAGACAATTCCATTGATATCCTCTATATTAAAATAAATAAATAAATAAATAGAAAAAATAAATAGAAAAAAAAAAAAAGAAAATCATCTTTGCTTCACTTATATTATTCCTGTAGTATCGTACGTATTTAATTAACAATTAACTTAATAATTAGGAATATATGAAACATTGTGTATATTAAAAAAATCACCAATTTATAGAAATTTGTTGGGCCTGATATGTATAATATCAGGCCCAACATGGAATTTTTTTGTGATTTTTTCTTATTACATTTTAATATATCCGAGAATTAAAAAAAATAATACATAGCATATTTGAACTAGTTAAAACCTCAGAACAAATTAAATTAGTTAGGTTGAATTAATGAGTTAAATTATATTAGTTAGATTATTTAGATTAATTAAATTGAATTAATTAAAATAATTAGATTAATTAGATTAGTTTGGTTAACTAGATTATTTAGATTAGTTAAATTAGTTTATTAAATTAGCTAAATTAAATTAACCCCTTAGTATCAAAATTCATTAGTCCCCTTAATATCATAATATCAAAAATTCCTATGCATCCCTTATATGAATTATATCAGGCCAAAGTGGAGGTTTTTGCCGATTCTTAATTATTACATTTTAACACTTTTGAGAAGCTTAAATAAACATTGAATGACATATTTTAACTTCTTACAACTTCAGAAATCCACATGAATTGAAATGAGTGCAATCGGACATCTCTAGGTCCATTAGTGAGTTTTGGTCAAAACCCACTGATGGACCTAGAGAGCTCCGATTGCGTACATTTCAGTTCCTATAGATTTATGAGGTTGCAAGGAGTTCAAATATGCTATCCATTGTTTATTTCAGCTTCTCGGGAGCTGTAAAAATGCAATAAAGATGAATCGACAAAAATTCCTATGCGTGCTTGATATGATCCCATATCATGCCCGTGTCATGATTTGGGATCATATCAGGGCCACGTTAAAGTTTCGTCGATTCTTCGTTAATATAATGCAACGTCTCCGAGAAGCCAAAATAAATAATGGATAGCATATTTGAACTCCTTGCAACCTCATAAATTCATAGAACTGAAATGGACGCAATCGGAGTTCTAGGCCATCAGTGGGTTTCGACCAATACCCACTGATGGACCTAGAGATGTCTAATTGTACTCATTTCAGTTCCTGTGAATTTTTGAAGTTGTAAGAAGTTTAAATATGCTATTCAATATTTATTTCAGCTTCTCAAAAGTGTTAAAATATAATAATCAATAATCGACAAAATCCTCCTTGTTGGGTCTGATATGTAATCATATCAGGCTCAATGTGGGCACAATATGATTCATATAAGGTCATACATAGGAATTTATGATATTATGATGTTAAGGGGACTAATAAAATTTTGGTACTAAGAGGTTAATTTAATTTAGTTAATTTAATAAACTATTCTAACTGGTCTAAATAATCTAGTTAACCACACTATCTAATTAAACCAACTATTCTAATTAATTCAATTTAATTAATCTAAAATAATCTAACTAATCTAATTTTACTCGTTAATTCAATATAACTAATCTAATTAAACTAACTAATTTAATTAATTCAATTTATTTAATCTAATTGACTGAATTAAACTAACTAATCTAATCCACGTAATTAACTTAACTAACATAATTAATCTAATTAACAAACTTAACATAACTAATCTAATTAACCAAATTAATCTAATTAATTTAATATAATTTGCAAGATATTCAAATCATAAGATTGATAATTCAATCTAACTATTCTAATTAATCTAATTCAATTATTCTAATTAACCAAATTAAATGTATAATTTTAACCTGTCTAGATTAAATAAATTGAATTAATTAAATTAGTTAGCTTAATTTAGATAATTAGACTAATTAAATTAGTTATGTTGAATTAATGAGTTAAATTAAATTAGGTAGATTATTTAGATTAATTAAATTGAATTGATTAAAATAATTAGATTAATTAGATTAGTTTGGTTAACTAAATTATTTAGATTAATTAAAATAGTTTATTAAATTAACTAAATTAAATTAACTCCTTAGTGCCAAAATTCATTAGTCCCCTTAATATCATAATATCCTAAATTCCTATGTATCCCTTATATGAATCATATCCGACCAACGTGGAGGTTTTTGCCGATTTTTGATTATTACATTTTAACACTTTTGAGAAGCTTAAATAAATATTGAATGACATATTTGAACTCCTTACAACTTCAAAAATCCACAAGAACTGAAATGAGTGCAATCGGACTTCTCTAGGTCCATCAGTGAGTTTTGGTCGAAACCTACTGATGGACCTAGAGAGCTCCGATTGCGTCGATTTAGTTCCTATGGATTTATGAGGTTGCAAGGAGTTCAAATATGCTATCCATTGTTTATTGCAGCTTCTCGGGAGCTGTAAAAATGTAATAAAGATGAATTGACAAAAATCCCTATGCGTGAGCCTGATATGGGATCATATCAGGCCAACATTGGGCCTCCCAGATCAGGCCCACGTTAAAATTTTGTTGATTCTTCGTTAATACAATGCAACGTCTCTGAGAAGCCAAATTAAATAATGGATAGCATATTTAAACTCCTTGCAACCTTATAAATCTATAAAAACTGAAATGGGTGTAATTGGAGCTCTCTAAGTCCATCAGTGAGTTTTAATCGAAACCACTAAAACTTATATGTCATGGGCTTGATATAATTTGCATATCAAGCCCACTTTATGCCTGCATGAATGCCAAAAAAAAAGAGAGAGAGAGGAAAGAGAATAGAGAAGAATAAAATAAGAGAGAAAATAGAGGAAAGAGAAAGAAAACTGCAAAAAAAAAAAAAAATTGTCAGAAGGATAAAATAGGAAATGTACTTAACATGGTATCACGGTAAGAGGTCCAGTTGTCCAGGTTTAAATCCTACCTATGTAAACGAGATAAAATTAAAATTTTAAATTTTAAATTTTAAAATTTTTAAAATTAAAAAATTAAAAATTTATCAATTCATGTGTTGGGTTTAGGTGGGTCCATCAAGTAAAGTATACCCATCACACATAAATGGAAGTAAAAGGTTATAGTATATAAATTGGTCCCTTTCATAATATCTCAAGCTTTTTGGATAAGTGATTAGCCTATCAATTTTAAAGTCATGTTTGTTGACCTTATCAGAGTTATGATTGATCTCTCTTCTGCCTTCAACTCTAATCAATCAACTCGTCTAACTATAGAATTTATCTGTTGTTTGAATATCTCATCATCAATAACATCGTCAACTCATTCTTGTCTCAAATATTTGAGGATGGCTAAATGAATCTTATTTGTCCATTAACACAAAGTTATAACAGAGCTAATATTATGAAAAAGAACTAGTCGTACCATAATCTTATGAAACATTCCTTTTACCATAAGGGCCACAAAAGGATCACACAAAACTCTAAAATCCTTCCTCTATTTCAATCATGCATTTTGTAAAACTCCATCACGATAGAGTTATGTCTATCCAAGTCAATAATTCCACATCAAACCATCTTAACAATTCTATGTTGATCCATCTTAACAATTCTGTAACTTCTATTAGTTTTTTGGATTTGATTTTATCTATCATATTTGGTTCTACTTAATGTAAAACCTTTTATTACTAACTCTCTCCACAATTTCAGCTTTGGGTTTAATTTAATGGCATTGATCAATTAGCAAAATGCTATCTCCAACTGCAGAACATATGCTATGACTTAAATTTCTCAACTTTTTTCCACTGACTGTATGGTTGAAGAGAAATGAAAGCAATAAGATGCCATTCTTGATTTGAAAACAATAGGATGCACCCATCACAAGCTATCTCAAACTGTTCGGAAAAGTCAAGATGTTTGACAATATGAGACTTTTTTTCCTAAATTTCTGTAAAGGTTATAGAGGCAAACTTAGTCCTATGGAACTCCCCTTTCCTCTCTTGAGACAATTATGATGGGAGCCATAATGGTACTAAAGTTTTGAATGAATAGAAAGTCAAAAAATTTTAGGATGGTAGTGGACTCTAGCCAATCGTCAATTACCCTAACTTTTTCATTTATGGATTTGTGCAAAAATGATAAATCCCAAAGAAGAAAATTTAAGTTGTTAAAAATTAGCACTTTTTCAAGTAAGCATACAACTTCTCAATTCAAAAAGATTTCAATAACTATTGAATATGTTCTACGTAGGTGTGCCATATATTAAGATGTCATTGAAATGGGCTACCAAGAACTTTCCTATAAAGGTTCCTAAAACTTGATTCATCTCCCTCATGAATGAACTTAGGGTGTACAAAAGTTCAAAGGATATGACAAACGATTTGTACAATTCATCCTATGCCTTAAAGGCACTCTTCTATTCATCATAAACCCTAACCATAATTTGGTGAGTCAATCTTAGAGGATCACTGAGTTCCTACCATGAAGTCAAGCATGTCATCTAGTCTAGGTTTTGTGGTATATAGTTTTCCCTGCATATTTCTAAGTGGCCCTATTCTATTTATGAATATACTTATTAATTCAAGATGGTTTTATATAATAAAAGAAGTATATCATCATCATTAAATCATTTTATCCCAATTTGGAGTCAGCTATATATGTAGAGCTTCCTGCATATGGTTGTGGGCCTGAAACAATATGGACATACGTATTAATTCATGATTGATTTATATAATAAAAGGATAGTCATAATCATTAAGCCATATTATCCCAATTACTACGATCATCTTATATAGATGGTATTGTCATATTGAATTCTATGCATATAAATTACTGGTAATGTTCGAAACATTCATTATAGTTTTCTTTGTCCTCTCATGCTCCCCTTGCACCTCCAGGCTTCAAACTCTAATAGAATCAATCTGTCTATTGATTTATTGATCAATAGCATACCATTTAAATTTATATCAGACATCTATCAGGGAAATATGTGGAGTTTTAAAATATGGATATTGACATGTATTTTTATTTTATCTTTTAAAAAAACAAATAAATAAAGAAATGGAAACAATCTAAATAACACAATCATAAACCATAGAAAATAATAAATTTTTTCAGCAGGTTTGAAGTATGGGTAACTAATAAATACAAATATTAAACAAATAGCACCTTTTTCTTGGCTGCCTGAAATAATGACCTCACACGACGTGCTCCAACTCCAACAAACCTGGTATGAAAGCAAGCCTCAAAAGAATTTTTTATTGGATATTCATAATATGGCCTTCTTGTAAACCAAACTAAGTTATGGTAATTTGTGGGGATAATAAAAATCCATGATAATGTCAATGACATTAAAGTAATGGCATGTTTCCTTGTAATTGCACCGAAAACTATCGAGAATAGAAAAAGGTCATACCAATAATATATATTTAAAAGTAGCCAAGAGAAGCAGTTACAAGAAATTAAAATTAAAATACTTGTGGTTAAAAAAAATACATCAATCTGAACAAGTCTTTTTGTTGGTCACAAAGCACAAGATTAGAGTGCACACGTGTAATAAACTTTTAAAAAAACTTAACATACAATTAGAGCTTGGTAACAAGCAAGGTTTAAATGCCCAGACAGAACGAGATGGTGTCAGTGTCTTGCTACATGCAAACACGTGGAGTTGATAGCGAGCAGAAGAGAAAAAAAAAGCAACAACTTAGTCAAAACATATCTTAGAGATGAAATCTTCTTCTGATAGAGTCGGAAGAGCTATTCTGCCTCACTCAGTCAAATTTTATCGAAGCTAGCGCATTGAAGAAGACATTTTGTGTGAAGGAAGAAGATTTGTCTGAGGTCTTGTATTGCTAGCCAATCCGCATGCCTATTAACCAATGAACAATTTGTTCCGATCATGTACCTTGGCATAAAATAATATTTCAAACCAAGGTTTAAACTTCGTTCTCACTTAGGGTAGTGGTCCCAAGCCGAAATGATATAATCTTAACGCCATGCCGCCATGCCAATATAAGTATAGGTAGCCCTGAGTAGAAGGAAAAATTAACAAGAAGAAGAAGAAGAGGTAGGGATCAAAAAGATGAAGTAATAGAGGAGGCAATGACGACTTACCTAGAGAAGCTAGACGAAACCTATTCACGCTCAAGAGGAGCACAAAATGAAGATGAAGATGAAGTGGCTTGAAATAGAGAAGTGGAAAAATTGTCTGAGATTTCTGAGATGGAGTACCACAAGAGGAAGGGCAATCAATGTTGTTTCGTGTCTAGCGTCTCAGTTCTTTGGTGGAATAGTTATGTCATGCGTACTATGCAGCATAGAATGCATCTTAATCCACATTTCAAATCATGGTAACAAGTAAACAAGCTTGAAATGGACTAAAGAAGAGCTAGACAACAATCAAGATGCCTAAGAAAGGAATAAGAATATAGATGGCTAGTGAATCAAAGCAAAAATTACAGAAAGGAAACAGCGAAAATAAATTCCACATCTATCTATCAGTATACCAAAATTGCCTGCCAAATGAGAAACACAATATTTCTAGCTTGGGTGAAATATCAAGGTATAGCCGTCCACTATATTCAATAATAGATTGTTTAGTCCATCGACTACCTATATGGAAGCCTTTTACCATAAGCATAGATTAGAATCTCATTAAGTTTAAGTCAAGAAAAGAGAGTTCTATGCACATGTCAAGTGACACCAAATAGTAGCATCAAAAATATGCTCCAGCTCAAGACATGATTGAATGCTCATTAGTGTGCAACCATAGACGGGGATAGAGCCGGAGGAGGGTCAATGAAGACTTGGATGCAAGTTCTACAGCAAGAAAGCAAGGGGTAATCAGAGTTCTTTAGGCTCTGTTTACTCCGAGGTGTGGATTAAGGAAAGAAATTATCTGTGGAAAAAAAAAAATCCTTCAAGCAAGGAGGAGGAAGAGAAAAGAAAAGAGAGAAGGGGAGAGAAGAATCATGCGGAAAGGAGGGAAAGAAAGAAAAACGATGGAAATAAAAAAAAAACGACAACAAAGTCATCGTGACCCGAACGAGGTCGCATGCGGCTTGCAGCGGTCGTACGGTGCCACCCTGTGCGAGGTGGCCGTGCAATACCGCCCTGCATGGGACACAGCTGCGCAAGGCGACCACAATGCCAACTGCACATAGCAATGTTTAAAATCTCGAACAGTGCTAAGGTTTCGGTCCCAGACCGGAATGATACGATTTTGATATCGTATCGTACCGTGCCAATACAGTTTCGTTATTTTTTTATTTATATATAGTAATTATTAAATAAATATATTTATTGGGTATAATTTAAAAATAAGTTGTATATTGATTTTATATAAGTTTTCTATTATTAAACACAGTGTTGCAAAAAGCGCTAAGCGCCAGTCGGGCGCTTGACTGGCGCCTAGCGCCTAGGCTCTCTAGTACTTTTAAATAGATATATCAAAATAAACATCAAATTGGTAAGTAATAGAAAATAATAAATACCAAAATGAATATCAAGTAAGTAAATACCAAAATGAACATCAACTAGCCTAAGTCAAATAGCAAATAACAACAAAGTATTCAAAATTTAAACTTCAAAGTTGAAAATTCAATTTTTAGGATTTTATTAAAATTCAATATAATAGTTTTAATTAAAACCGTTATAATATTAAAATAAAATTCAATATAACCGTTTATGATTTATAAACAGTGTTAAATGGATTATATCAGTGATATAATTTGTTTATAAATTATATATAATTTCAAATATAAATTATAATTATATATTATATAAATTAATGATTAATTAAAGAAACTATTAAATAAATAATATAATTATAATATAAACATTTATATTTTTATTTTAAACAAAAAAAATCACCTCTTCAGTCTAGGCGCCGTCTAGACCGAGCAGGTCGCCTATTCGGCGCCTAGGACCGCCTATAAACAGTGCCGCATAGTTTGGCCGATTAGAGGGTTTTCGGTTCGGCTAGGGGGCGCCTAGCGCCTAAACGGCCGCCTAGGCCGAAATCTGCAACACTGATTAAACAATTAAAAAATATAATTAAATATAATTTTTAATAAAGAAAATTGATCTATCAATGACTCAAATTAAAATTGATACATCACAATATACTACCTTACTAATATTAAAAGGAGTGGCGTGAATAAGGTGGAACCATTAGTTCTCGTAATATTTTGTTTGGCTAACCTTTATAGTTATCCAATACCCAAATTAAATAATGAAAATTATATAAATTAATAAAAAGATACTATTTTATATATAATAATTAAATAAATTAATTATTTATTTCATTTAATCAATTAGTAATTTAAATAATATATATTTAAAATAGAAAATAAATATTAGAATATCAATTAAATATTAAAACAATATAAAATATAAAATATTTAAAATATCAGAATATAAATTTGATTTATTAGAATTTTTATAAAAAATTTAATAAATTTTTAGAATTTAAAAAAATTAATATTTTTAGAATTTTTAAATAAAATTTAAAACATTAAAAACAATTTGAGAATATTATTTAATAAAATTTATTATTTTTTTAAAAAAATAAATATATTTTATATTTTATTGAGATACTTTAATTAGGGCTTATAAAAGCCTCTTTAAAATACCAAACTTGAGTGAGAATTGTATTAATTATTTAAATTGGAATATTATTTTTGCACAGTGCCCACCCGTGCGACGTCGCGACCCGCCGCCGGCACTGGAGTTCCAGCGGCACCGAACGCTCCTCCGGCGGCACCAGAAGCGTCCAACGATGACTCTGGCGGCACCGGAAGCTTCGCGTAGCAACGCCCGCGGCCGCGATGCCCTTCCTGCGCGGCTGCAAGCGGAACGAAATGTTTCGCCCGTTTTGCTCGGCACGAAATCTCAATCACTAGCAGTCTCCTCAGCCATCTTGGATCGCGAGGTGATCGCGTGGTACCACCCTATGCAATGTCCTATGCAAGCAAACCTCGCAAGGCACACTTGGTGCCTACGACCGCGTTGGGTCGCCACGCAGTGTCGGGTGCCGCTCACGAAAGCTTGTGAATCGTGCGGTTGAGAGCAATGATATGACATGGAAGAAAAATCACTCTCCGTTCGATTTGGACGGATAAAAAAATGTCCAAAAATGAATCTGCGAATAGATTCATATATCCATCCATTCATTATTTAATAATAAGTAAATAGCGGAAAGGATCAGTAATCTATCCTTTCCATGAAATAAACATTAGAAAAAATTTTCAGAGAAATTTTCCTCAATTCTTAAATCTGTCTTCAAGTAAGCATAGCATTAGGGAAAAAGAGGATCCCCTAAATAAAACAATCTCTTCTGTTGTCTCTTCTTCCTCTTTCTCTTCATATGCTTCCTTCATCTTCCTCCCCCTCTTCCTAATAAATGCCGATATACACCATCTCGTACCAAAGAATGCGTCGATCAACACCAAAATGATATTGTTCCAGAAGATGAACTACATTTTACACCGTCAACCTGGGTAAAGCACAACTAATAAGGAATTTATTGAGTCACTATTATTACCCAAGTCTTTCATCTACCACTACAACTAGACAGAAGAAAAAGGTGAAAAGCTCACAATTTTAGTGATAACTGCTAGGATTTCAAGAAATACACTGAAAAAACAGGTCAAAAATACTAGTCATAACTGAACATTAATCCAGAATAAGACATCGTGCCAGATTTCAAATTATTAATTGAACTTTAATCTGGTCGGCTCTGTCTCTGGACATTAGTAAATCTGCATACTCCTAATGCCTACTAAATTTCAAAGAAATCAAAATTATTTCTTTGACTGGAAAATATAATGTATGTAGTTTCTCTTACATTTCCTCAAACTCAGAACCTGCTTTATAGAAGAATGGCACATCAGCTTCTCCAGCAATAGCCTGCAGAAACTAGATTTAGTTGTGACGACGGAAGAATAGAATGCCCATCTGTAAGCTTTAGTTCAGAAAGTTAATTTGAACATACAGGAGTTTATAAAATATCAACATAATCGCACATTAAAAAAAAACAATTGGAATGTCAATATATGGTGCATATTTCATACTAATTTTAAATACAAATGCATATCAAGTTGAACAGGCCTATTCAAGATAATGTTGTCAGGACATTTTCATAACTCTTGGCATTAAACATTTTCAGCCAACATATACTGCATTAGCTTCTTTCATCCACAAAACAAGATTGAGTGTGGCCACTCAATAAGAGCATTTGATCCATTACATTAATGAAGTTGTTGACTATAATACGTATAAATGAAGTGATTGGTAATAGTTGTTATACAACAAAGGTTAATAGGTTAATAAATCAACCACTTGACTCTTTCTATTAGAATTCCATATTTCATCCCCTTTCCTTTGAGCAACAAAATACTATATATATTTATATGATTAGTCAGCTAAAGTCTAAAGTGCACATGAACTAATCTAATAACAAGAGATGTATTCTTGCCTTTGCAAGTAGAGTCTTTCCAGTGCCAGGAGCTCCAGTCAAGAGAATTCCCTACAAAAGAACATGTTGCAAGTTTATAATATTGTAAAATACAAATAAATGAAATCTTCAAAATATTTTAAATCCAAAGGGAATATATGGTATAATAGATTTAAAGCTCATGCCTTATTTGGCAATATGAGTGACATGCGTTGCTCCAAAAAAATAATCTAGGCCGGTACATGGAGGAATGGGCAATACAAACATTCTGTTTGTGCAAGTGGCTAGATAGAGAAAGGTAAAACATAATATTCAGTAGTAAAGAGATTATTTGTAGAAAGAGATTATTTGATTACCTAAAATTTTGTTGCATGCATAACTTGCATACTATTAATTAGAAAAACTGCCATTAAGAACATGAATATAGTCGTCAAATCAGATGCTACCAATATAGATCGCTTGAGTTGGATTAGTATTGGCAAACGAAAAAAAGATCTTTCCAGAGAAATCAATCAATTCATATAAACCAATGGTCTAGTTTAAAAAAAAAAGTAGGATTAAATTGATTGAAAGCCTGTCAAATCATGAATGAGAAAAGATGAAATAGGATGAAATTTTGTGAAATTAAATTGATTTTGTCAAACTCAAACAATCTACCTAACTCATTACCAACCTAGACAAAATACTGGTATATCCACAGAGGGAAAGGAAACAATCCCTGTTGCTCTTACGAATTCTAGCTTAAACATTCAGCTCCTCACTACCTAAGACTTGTTATGAGATCAACAGAATAATCATGTTGTTGCATGTGAGTTACCACAAGACCAAGAACCCCATCCGTCTAGATTCAGAGTCTTCTAAAATGTTTTACAAGTAATCAATAGAAAATTGAGCATTCAGTGTTGGTGTCTGAATGTCTATATCCAACATGGGTGCGAAGGCGTAAATAACCCATCCAAGTATCAAAGGGGTTGACTGTAACGGTCCGGCCCCTTTGGCCCCTTGGGCGGCCAAACTGACGGCCCAACGGCGGCCCCTTGGTGGTCCCTTTGGGCGGCCCAACTGACGACCCCTATGTCGTCGACCGACGACCCTTGGCCGTGTCGTTACTCACAAAGTCTTTCCACCCCTGGCATTGGATTTTTTGCCTTCCCCAGGATTCGAACCCTAGACCTTCAAGATAAGTACTGGCTCTCACTTGGCTACCAGGATTCATAAATTCTAGTACTTATCCTGCAGGTCTAGAGTTCGAATGCGGGGGAAGATAAAAATTCACTGGCCAGAGGTGGGAAGACTTTGTGAGTAACGGCACGGCCAAGGGTTGTCGGTAGACGACATAGGGGTCGCCAGTTGGGCCGCCCAAAGGGACCACAAAGGGGCCACTGGTTGGGCCGCCAGTTGGGCCGCCCAAGGGGCCAAAGGGGCCGTGTCGTTACAATAGCCTCTCACTTGGCTACCAAGATTCATAAACTCTAGTACTTATCCTGGAGGGCAAAAATCCACTAGCCAGGGGTGGAAAGAATTTGTGAGTAACGGAGCCGACCGGTTGGGCTGCCATTGTGGCCGCCCAAAGGGACCACCGAGGGGCCGCCAGTTGGGCCGCCCAAGGGGCCAAGGAGCCGGGTCGTTACATTGACTGAGAAGTAAAATACATTTCCCAAACAATACAACAACTACTAAACCTTATCCGTCCACGCTGGCCGCAACCTAATGGGTAACCCTCGTCTTTTTTCATCCGGGCTTGGGACAGACATAGGCGGATTTTTCCCGGATAATACTACTTAAAAAATCATTTTCTCAATTATTTATACTAATATGAATATTTAACAATAATTTATTTTAGTAAATAATATTAATATGTAATTTTATTTAACTACTTTATCTTAAGAAATGTAATATATTTATCAAAATTAAATTAAATTATTAATTTTATATTAAAGCATAATTTATTATTTAACGATAATCTAATCGATTGGCATTTAATTTAATAATATAACCAAGGTGTGAGATTTTGTTCCGTGCCCGGTGGAACGAGCGAAACTTACCGTTCCGCCCGGACACCGAAACCAACACCGGCTCTCCTTAGGTGTCGAGGCCCACGGCGTCGCACGAGCCATGCTGCCGCTGAGGAGACGTCGCGCAAGTCACGCAGCACCACAAACTTACAGCGCGAGCCCCGCAGCCGCGGTGAACTTGTAGCGTGAGACCCATGGCGTCGGCGGACTGGTTGAGTGAGCACGATTGCAGCAGATTCGTTGTGCAAGTGTTGCGACCTGCGGCGTCGAGTCGAGGAGCCGGAATCGCGAGATCGAGAAGGGGAGACGAAAAATTAGGTTTTATTAAATGTTTTAATTAAAATTATTATATTATATATAATATAATAATTTTTATAATTATATATTATATAAGTTAATAATTAATTAAATAAACGGTTAATTAATTAATAGAATTATAATAAATATTTTATTAAAAATATAAAAAATTAAAGGA
>JBAMIE010026548.1:0-19209 GCA_037177295.1 Kaempferia parviflora
CGGATTTGCTTTTAGTGAGAAATAGAGAATTGGAATTAGAATTAGAATTGAAATCAGACCAAAAGTTGATACCAAACGATGGAATTGAATTTCAATTCTTGATGGAATTCAATTCCATCTCGTACCAAACACGCTGTTAATACAATCATCGACTGATTTATGACACGATAATAATGCTGAATAATAAATAAACTTGGTGGCTTCTGGTTCAGAAATAATTTCATACAACATCAAAGATACCTGCAGGGTTACCAACCTTTTGTTAAAGGGTGTGGGCCCCAACTACTCAAGTAAGAAACTGGGTAACGATGAAGACGGTATTAATTTTGAATTTGTTAATAAATAGGATCACGGGTTGCCTCTTTTCAAGATCTGCCGTCCTAACTCGTTAGGGTTTTCTCCGTTCCAGCCCTCGACCCCTTGACTTTCGCCCCCAAATCATCCAAGCGAAGAAGGCCATCGCGAGATCTCTATCACTTTTCTTCTTCCTGGATCTGCGTGATTTTTCGTTCCCGATTCGAAGATGATGCAGCCCGGCGGCGGAATGGTGCAACAACCTCCGATGGCGCCGCCACCGATGGACCACCACCACCAGCAGCAGCAACCGCAGCAGTGGCCCGTGATGCCACTCATGCCACCTCCGCCTCAGCCGCAGTACTACCAGGCCGGCCCGCCTCCGCCGATGTGGAACCAACATACCTCTCAGGTTCCGCCGCCTGTCCCTCAGCCTCCGCCTCAGTACCAGCACCCCGCGCCCGTGATGCCACCCCAGATGCAGTACCAGGTTTCTGCGCCTAACCCGGCACCAGCCATGACAGCGCAGCAAGGATCGTCTGATGAGATCCGCACGCTTTGGATCGGCGACTTGCAGTACTGGATGGACGAGAACTATATATACAGCTGCTTTGTTCATACGGGAGAGGTATCTTTTGATTCTTTTTGTATCCATCTATATTCTTTTTGAGCCCATTGGTTTTCAGTATCTCTGATTAATATATTTAGTAGCCTCATGAGGTATATTTATGCCACTTTTATTTTCGTGTTTCTTCAGTCAAGATGAATCGATTAGTTTTTCTATACACAAAATCAACCACCACTATTGTTAAGTCTTTCAGCTTAAGGCTTTAGAGTAACATAAATCGAAGTTGTGTTACTTTAATGGTGCGAACTAAGGCCTACGCAATCTATTGATTAGTTGGTCAGGTCTCTTTGGACAATGAAACACTCGTATAAGTGCAGAGACATTAGACAAGACCTACTTACTAAATCCAGAAGATGCTGCTGGATGAGTTATTTTTATTGAGAGAAAAAATGTGAACCACATGGCACGTTGATTGTGATATCTAGGATTCTATGTTAGACTGATCTTGTAGGATCATCCTTGCATTTAACTTGGGTTGAGTAACTTGGATTGTGACTGGCATCATTTAGCTATAGAGCAAAGCCTGTCCCATACGTTATTACTTGTTTCATTATCTGACATGCTTTTCATGAGCTTAATTTATGCTCAAATGAACATTGTGTAAGCTTGCAAAATTTCATGTGCTCTTTCAGGAGTTTAGCATCAAATGACACGCTGATTCACTTATCCTTTTTGTTTTTGTGCATCTCAGGAAGTTACCTTATAGTTGGGACTCAGCTTCTTGTTGTTGCATATCCTGTAGTTATTTCTGAGGTTACTTGTAGTGCAAACATTAAGGCGTAGGAAAAAGTTGGGTTGCAACATCTCTTTTCTTGCAAGTCTAATTTGTTTTCTGTTCATATTGTTGACTTGGATAATGTTTGTCCTTGTAACTTGAAATTTGTTTTTATTTATTCAATTTTTAGATGTGCATTTTTCTTCTCTGACATGTTTATCTTATGTGCAGGTTGTTTCAGTTAAACTTATTCGCAACAAACACACTGGGCAGTCAGAGGGTTATGGTTTTATTGAGTTTGTATCTCAAATGGCTGCGGAACGAATTCTTCAAAATTATAATGGTCAAACAATGCCTAATTCTGAACAAGGTTTCAGATTGAATTGGGCTTCATGTGGAGCAGGAGAGAGGCGTGGAGATGGTGCTGATTATACAGTTTTTGTTGGTGATTTGGCTGCAGATGTCACTGATTATATGTTGCAAGAGATATTCAAGAGCCACTACTCCTCAGTTAAGGGTGCCAAAATTGTCACTGATCGACTTACTGGGCGTTCCAAAGGCTATGGCTTTGTTAAATTTGCTGATCTTAATGAACAAACAAAAGCATTGACTGAGATGAATGGAGTTTATTGCTCATCAAGGCCCATGCGAGTTGGTACTGCTGCTAACAAGAGGGCATTGGGTAGCCAACAGCAATATCCCTCAAATGGTATGCAGCAATGCAATGTTCCTGAAATACTAGTACTGTCTTGTTATTCTTCATATTGTTTCTACAGGACTCTGCAGGGATCCTATAATCAATTGAATTCCTTGTTCATTGGTTACATATTTAGACAGTTCATTTTGAATTTCATCAGTTCCTCAGTTAGAGTTATCTTGGAATGTGTTAAAAGAATTTCCTTGGCCATTTTGTTTGCTGTCATGAACAGTTCGTTCCAGCACTTTCCTTCATGAAATTTGGGCTCATTTACACATAGTTTTCCATAATGAACACTTATAGAAACTCATGTTGTCTCAAAGCAGGATGACACCCCTTCGTTTAGGCCTTGGAATTGACTTCAGCTGAGATGCAAATCTCCTATAGTGAGGGGACCAGTAGGTCAGTGTTTTGATTACATACTGATTCGGTTCTTAGTCCTTTCTGTGGGTTTATTGGCTACAATTTTTCAGTTAAAAACTACGCTGGCTATCTTTAGTCGCTTTCAAATTCCCACTTGCTTTTCCTTTATAATTCCTCCAGTTTCTTACTTTTACATCTATCATTAAATTTATGCCTTCAATTGTCATTTCCCTTTCAGTACGAGCCTTCATAGAATTGCTGCTATAATCATCTCATAGGCTGAGCGTATTATTTCATTTCTAAGTTCTTTTCACAATTTATGAAGGAATCTATTTACAATCTTCAGATTTAGCATTGGTGTTCACATTGTCTTCTATCTTTTTTTTTGAAGAATCTTAAGTTCTGATTGATCAGTTGTATTCTTCAATGCACTGAAAATTTATGATTCAGGTCATTGTTTAAGTGCATGAATGTGATCTTGTTAGTTGTATCCAGGTCTGGTAGGCCCAGGTAACCTTATTTTCCTTATAATTCAAGTGAGTTTAAGAATCATTTCCTGTTCAAATGGTTAGTTTTTTATTACAAGATTTGCATGGCCAATAGTCAATAACTCAGATAAAATAGTTCATATCATGGACTTCATTCCATATCGTCAACACATTGTAAGCCTACTAGAAAACTTTACACTTAACAGAGTTTTTGGGCAACTTCCTTTATGTTGATTCTGGTGGTTGCAACTGAAATATCACTATGATTGGTGAGATTATTGCTAATGTTATTGAACATGATTTCAGTCAACAAGTCGTTTGTAGGTTGCTGCTTATTTTATTTACATTTTTCCATTACCTTTGCTGCATCTACTCTTTAATTTATATTTCATGTTGGATGAATTTACAAAGTTTTTGCCACTTAATCTCAAGATTATTAGTTCCATCTACTTTTATTATTAGTTTAATCATTTAATGAACCACCTTGTCAACCGTTAAATTGTCAAATGCTGGAGCCTAAGTGCCTAACTAATCTTCTTCCTACTTGTTAAATTTTATATGTTTAATTCTAAACTAGAAAACTTGTTAACTGAGTTGGCAAGGACCTTTTGAAAATGTTACCTAGATACACCATCTTGCATCTTTGGGTGTTTGTTCATGAAATTTGATTATTCATTATGGGATTATTATCTATTTTAGCTTTAATTAGGAATAATTTTCAATGAATGTCGTTTCTATAAGATTTCTCCACATTGAGATTGGTTTAAAAGTTTGAATCACTACTAATAAGTAACTGTGTATGTAGTGAGGCTGTGTGGTGTGATAATTTGTAAGATACAAGTGTTCCCCACCATCAGTCCGCTTGTTGAAAGATATCTTTTTGCTCAATTGTGTAGAAGCTGAATTAGCCAGTTGAACTATCCATATCTGGATCAAACTCCCTTTGGCAGTATTGCATTGGCACAATGTTTGAAATGATTTTTGACTTCTAATTTGATTTCAATCATTTTATCATTCGTTTTGTTTTTCCTGTAAACAATATATCAGGTAGAGAATTTTCAGATTTAAATCAATTGATGATGTTACATTGGCTTTTGTAGTTTCCTACCAGAGTGGACAGAATGCAGAGTCTGAGAATGATCCAAACAATACTACCGTGGGTATTTTGTTTTGTTTCTGATGGAACTCGGATATATTTCTTAAACATGATGTGTGGATTGCAGATTTTCGTAGGTGGGCTTGATTCTAATGTTACAGACGATATTTTGCGGCAAGTTTTTGGCCAGTATGGGGAAATAGTTTATGTAAAAATACCCGTAGGGAAGCGATGTGGGTTTGTTCAATTTTCTAACAGGTTAGCACATAATGTACGAGTACCTAAACATTGTTACCCCTACCTGATTATATTGCTTCCTTTTATGTTGTCTCTCAGGACAAGTGCTGAGTCTGCATTAAGTTCACTAAATGGAACCCAGTTAGGCGGACAAAATATCAGATTGTCATGGGGTCGCAGTCCTACCAATAAACAGGTAGAACATGTTCATCTTATTATATAAAAGTGTTTTGTTTTGAAGAGCTTTACCAATGATTGTCCTCATCAGCAGCAGCAGGAACCCAACCAATGGAATGGAAACTACTATGGATATACCCAAAACTATGACAACTATGGTTATGCTGCCACCCAACAAGATCCTAACACATATTCGTATGGAGCATATCAAGGATATGGGAATTATCAGCAGCAGCAGCAATAACTGCTGGCACAGCAACTGCCTCAGGTATGCGCTTTACTGATGCAAAATTCACATCACCACCATAGATTACATAAGTTGGCTAGATCAGTGTCAGTGATAGTCAATATATCCACAACAAAGTTTGTACCGGATTATGTATAAAACTTATCTAAAGATGTCATTTTTCTTGCAGTGATCTGGGGGGGCTCATTGTGGCTTGGCTGGGCTTGGCTTCCTAATTTCCACTAGGCAAATCTCGTTACTTTCTGGTTCCTGCGCGCCTCCCTATAAATCCTTTTACAATGTATTGGTGTTGTGCGAACTTTGTAGTCGATGGGTGATTCCTCTCTACTTTAATGCCCTGGAATTTTATCTTTCGATTGTGAGATTGTGGATGTTTGCCATTATGTTTCTAAATACTGAACTTTAGGTCTTGAATTATTGAGGAGTTTTCTCTGTTGATGGCTAGTTCTGCTTCCTTTGGTAGCTGATAGTCTATGTTTGGGTATCCTTTTTTTTTTATTATTATAATGACTGTGGACAAGTCTAACAGTCCACCGGTCGCAAAACTAAAGCGGTTCGATTGCGTATATGACCATTCATACGAATAAAGGTCCAATTTGCGGCCCGATAGAAAGAGTTATAGTAAATTTTCTGGTTGGACATCTTTTAACAAACCGTTGTACAATAAGATCCATCTCTGGGCCTGTAATCACTCGAAGTTTGTCTGATTGTTCTTTATTGGGCTGAAATAGCCCATTTAATTGACATGTGGCCCAATATGTGGCCCATTAAAGCCGACCTATGGGTATGCTTATTGCCTATTAAGGTTGATATTTGGCCCATAAAGGTCGATATACGGTTTATTTATCGTATGTTAAGGTTGATGTAGAGCCCATAAAATAGATAGACCAATTTGATAGAAGATAACACATTTATTGTCAATTTAAGCGGCATAAATTCAAAGACCCAGGCCACCAAGAAACTGAAATACGGTAGCATGAAGATAAGTGAACACAATTTTAGAAATCCATATACCGATGCATTTCCTCTAACTTTAGGAGGAAATATCTCTATGATACTTGGCTTCAATTTTATAAAAATGTTACTACCATCACGACGCAACAAGCCATTATTGGCCCTGTCGCAATTGAAGAACTGGATCTTGAGGAAGAAAAGTATAATTAGATCCACGAACATGCCAATACATGTGAAGTCCACCAACCAGGTACAAGGTTTAATGGTTTAATGGGTTAATTAAAGAGCTTTGCTGATGCAGGATACATTGGAAACGATCCTATGAAATACTGGCATCAGAATCAGGTGAGATGCAAGCTCAAAATCAAGAACCCAGAACTAACAATTGAAGATAGACTGTTAAAGCACGTGACTCCCCAAATGCAAGATGCCTTCAGAAAGCATATTAAGGCATTTTTGGAGCTGAAGGTGATATGACCTAGCAAGACTTGCCACAGAACGACGACTATCATTGTTCATTCTGGAACCACTGTTGATCCAAAGACTGGAAGAGAAGTCAAAGGAAAAAAAAAATGGTCTTCAATTACAAAAGACTAAACGACAACACTCATAAAAATCAGTACAGTCTTCCAGGTATCAATACCATCATTAGAAGAGTCGGGTATATGGACTTATTTACGGACCCTTAAGACCGAAAATGGACCCTCTGGCTTATCAAAATTGGGCTACCGCCTGGTCAATACCGAAGACTATTGTGCTTTAATCTGGCCCTTTCTCGGGCTCAATAAACTTACAGCCGACTGCCGTAACGTTTATTGTCCATTAAACTATGGTTATTATGGCTGGAAATGCATTACTGCAGCTAATAGTTACTGACAGCGTGCCGTCATTAGTTTATAAAATGGGACATTCAACCCAACAAATTTAGTTATTACACGGCCTAAATGGCAGAAATCAAATTACCCAACTAACGGGGGCCGAGCAGGACACTGGAGGCTAGTGGCTCCAAAGTCAACTGAGACCTTACCCGAGTTGACTAAAAAATATTAAATTCAAGTTAGCAATATTCAAGTTCAGGTTAGAGAATTTCAGATTGAGTTCGAATCAGATATAAACCAGATTCGAATTGACCCAAATTTAACAGTTAATTAATTTTTTAAGATTAAATTAAATTTTATTTTAAAAATTAAGATATTTTTATGTATATTAATATTAATGTTAGTATAATAATGATGGAGTATTAAAATAAAAATAAGAATTATTAGAAAAATAATTAAAAAATTATTTTGAATCAGATTGTTCAGATCGGGTTAGTCATGTTCAGGTTAACGAATTTCAAGTTGAATTTGAATTCGGGTCGGGATGGGAGTTAAAAAAAATTCTAACCCAACCCGAACCCGATCGTAAGGTTGAGATGATTTCTTTTCTCAAAAATGTACCCAAAAAACAGAGAAATAGAACAAGCATAAACATTCTTCATCAACAACTATTACACGATAACAGCAAGGAACAAAGCAGCCAGAAAAGATAAGTAGTCTACACCAGATTGTATACTAATACACTTGGAGCATAGCAATACCTCTTTAGCTGAGTACCTAGCTTTTACTCTTTATCATTGGTCACAGCATACGAGATCACGGGAGAAGCAAATTCAGTAAACCATCCAAAAACCCTAAAGCGATTAAAGCAAGCCCGATACGTCTTGAGGCTCGGGCTATGAACAAATTGTGCAGTTGTTAGAGCGTCACATGCCCTCTCTCTCGCACAAGTCCAACAACTGCAAGGTCTGATGACACAAATAGGTGGAAAACAACCTTTATTCATTGAGTTAAACAAAATATAACCTAAACTGCTTTAACATAACGTTTTAGCGGTAAGCTAATACCAAGCTTTCTTCGTTTTACCTATATGTTAATAAATAACACCATTGAATATCGTAACCACACCTCATTGACGAGGTGATAATGCCAATTGGCATGTCTGGATTATATTCCATTAACTGACGCATGAAACGCTCTGAGAGATGATAACGACTTCTCTCATTGTCTCAGTTGAGTAGATAATGGCAAAAAGTTGATGTGGAAACATTTGAGAAATGAGTAGGTAGTTCATGTCAGATCCAATGTGGTTCAAAAGACAGAGAGGAGACGCAAAGGGCCAGCCTGCAGTTGAAGTCACAGCTCTGAATCTTATCGGAGCAACAAACTTAAACCTCAAGGTAAGCATATTTCTTCTTCCTTCTTGGTTCGTTCCTCCCTCTTAGTCAATGGCACCATGTGTTAGCAGAACGCTAGCATATTCTAGTTCTCGCCAGAAACAATACCCATCAACGAACGAGACATTAAACTATGGTTTTCTGTTACTATAAGAACATAATATTTAGCTTTGCTCCAATTCGGTCTTACAAATTCAGACAATTTTTTTTTCCAACCTATAAATTGCACTACACCTACCTACACTAGTGTTTTTTTAACGGTTTTTAAACTGTCATGCACATCGAATTAGCTAACTTATACTAAAATCATTATGTCTTTAGATTAATTTATGCTCGTTCAAAACTATTCTCAGCTAGAATTTTACTGAGTGAAAATCTATAGGAAATAGTTGAAGTACTATGAACTTTCCTCCAAAAGCAACATCAGTTTTAATATGACAAATAGGGAGAAGAAAAAAGAAATATCAACCCACAACAAAAGCACAACAAAGTGAAGTATCTATTACCTCAGAGATAGAGAGTTCAAGGCGAAACTTTGGACCATCATAGTGATGCAAAACTGGCCGAAAGGCATCTTCTTCAAGAGCCTTATAAAGTTTTCTAACACGAATCCTCACCTAATATTTAGCACCAAATACAAAAATCTTAGTGTAAAATGTGATGCAGGAGAAGGCTTGATGGACATTATTTACCTGTGCTGGAAACCGGGACTCGCCTTTGCACTTTTTGTCTTCCCAAGCTGTTGGATCAATGTTAGAGCCCCCAAAACTAGCAGCCTACCGGAAACAAAGCACTTATATGTGAACATAGCAAACAAGAATATTTGACATGGAAAATAACTCCGATCAATTACTAATCACACTTCAAATAGATAGACAAGAAATTAGAAAGGGAAAAGAAGCTTTCTGATCCTATTGCTAAACTATAGTGGATGTTTTCTCCTTAATCTTTCCTCCAAAATTTGATTTAAGCCTTCTCGCTAAAATATCCTGACGCATTAAATTAGGACAAATAGTGGAGTCTGCTAAAACTTTGGGCCCTGCATAGGCCTTGGTTTTGAAATAGTTAGTTCAAGAAGGCTAAAGGTCTTTGGACTAGGTGACATTGTGAAAGGGCTGAGTCCGTCCATATTCCTTGAGTTCATCTTATGTGGGTAAGTTTCATTCAGGGCAGGTGTAATTTGGCTGGCCTGTTAGCATCTTGCCTGCAGTTAGTTGGATTGGGTCCAAGGTTGATGGGCTTTCTAGGTTGGGTTCAAAAGCAAGGTGATGTTGTGGTGTGGACTGAGGTTAAATTTACGTGGAAGGTTTGAGATAAGTGAAGATTAAGTGGAAAGATTGGATTGAAGTGGAAGTGGAACGCTTTGGTTGAAGTGGACATTATGAAATGAAGTCCATGGTGGAGATTTTTGTCCCTTGAGTTTCCCTTGGGAGTTGGATGTTGACTGTAGTTGGTCTAGTAATCCATCTAAAGTTCCCTAGGTCCCATGCAAGGATGGCCTATTCTTGGAACAACGACTCTATGATGACCTAACTCATTGATCACATGTCAATACACACAGCCTCACAGTGTAAGCATATAATGAACACACGCCAATGATCTATTGGCATGCTGCGATGGTGGGCGTTTCTACCCACATCACCTCCATAAGATAGTATGATCTAATGAACACACACCAATGATCTATTAGACATATGCCCAATCTCAACTTGCCTTGTTCAGGATAACTAAATCACATAATTATGGAAGTGAAAGATCTAAAGTGTAAAGACGTGCAATCATGTAAACGAATAACAAAATTCTCCTCGACCAAGATAACATAAACACTGCTACAATGCCTAGTTCACTTAGGTGATAAAACAAGCAGTACAAACCTACATACAACTTGAATACAGAAGCTTAATTGATAATAAACTAACCTCAAATATCCCGTGTAATTGGTGAGTGGTATAATTATATAGAAACAGAGGCAATCCTGGAGTAATGGCACGTACTGAGTCGCGGTATCTGGGAGGCAATCCTGCAAATGTGGTCATAAGCAATTGAAAAATTTTATAGCTTGAATGGAAATAATAATTGCCTATTATGAAGTACGTACATAGAGGTAAAGCTACCTAAAACACTTGGTCATTTTAGCAGACATGAAACTTTCACTTGGATAGTACATAAAGGCATCTACAGGTAATTGATCTAAATGTTGTAAGAGAACAAAAAGAAAATGTAAGCAATGATGAATTAGTAAAAAGATGGTGCAGATGAAAGTAAAGAATTGATCCAAATTCTAATACAATGCTTTTTATATCAGTTCAATAATGTATTGTCTATATATCAATATACTAGTAAAATAGAAAACCTGGAAAAGTTAAAATACTTCTAGTTGCATTATTGGGCAGACGATATTCTAGCTTGCCATACTGAGTGGAGATAACCCTTAGCCACTGGAGAAACATTGCAAGGAAAGCAATAAAAAATAGTTCACTACATCCTTTTGTCACCTTATAAGAGTTTTCAGCGAGCTAAACTGAAAAAATTATATCAAAATATTTAAAGACTGTGAGATAAATTGTCCTAAAAGAGATTAAATGGACTGAGAAGTTTTCCAGTAAGCAGAAAAAAGACACTTAATTGGCCTAAATAGACTCGATAATATCTTTCCACGTGGTATTTAACAAATAACAGATAGCATAGAGTGAATTTACATTTCATGGTTCTTAGCTCAAGTAAAAAAAAAAAATGATGCAGAAGATCAATATCATACTAACAAAAACCATTTTGGTTGAGAAAGAGAGATTGCAATAATAAAATGCAGCTTCTTTTGATTTGTTCACAGAAAAAAAAAATAATGCTCAACCTACATGCCCGAATGTTGGCTAGATGCATGATCAAACAATACTTTAGCAATGCCAAACTACAAATCAATTGCAAAAATCACATAGTTGCAAACCAAGATTCACAAAATGATTAAAGCTGAAAGATCATACCAAAAAGTTGTCGTTTCAGATCTTCCTGCATAGTATCATTGTTGCAAACAAAGATATAACCACCAAGAACTTCATTTCTAGGCAGCATCTCAGTTGAGGGTAATGTCTTAAACCTCTTATCAATGTTGTTGCTGTTGTTATTACCATTGATGTTGTCGTAACTGTTGCTGTCATTCTTATTGTAGTTGACTTCTCTATTGGCAGAGTTTTTAGCATACTTGTTAATTGCATAGTCCAGCTTGAAGCTATTGATCTCGTTAGTGTTGCTTTTCTGGTAGGCATTGCTCATGCTATAAGCACCATGGAAGAGACTCTTTACAGAATTATCATTTATCTTCAGATCCAGATTCATAAGTCCAAAATTGATGCTCTCGAGTTTGTTATCCTCGTGGAACTCAACCTTGTCATATGGCTTAGCTTCGATAGAGTTTTTTGAGTACTCCAGATTATTCTGGCGGCCAACTTTTGACTTTGTCAGTTCAGCCAGTTTGGAAGTCATAACAGACCACTGATAGTCCTCTAAATTTTTTGTTTGACCTCTGAATTCATCTCCCAATTTCCAGAGGCTATCCATCTTTTGACAAACCTAACTGCTTAAGTAAAATAATCCATTTTATTAAGGTGATAATCAATTTTGTAAAGCAAACCAACAAAACAAAGAAATAAATATTCTACCTTTTGAAAACCTAACTGTTTATAAAAGTAACACAAATTAAATTATCTAATGGTCAAAGAAGAGAAATTTAACTATACAAAACAGCCAACAAAAAGGACAAAAAAAAAAGCTTCTTAAATTGTGCATATCAGGTAGTCATACAAATATCTACAATTCTCTCCGAACAGAAGAGATTACATAGAAGAATCTAGGTAATTTTTGGTCTACAGATCTAATATTGACCAAATACTTCATGGTAAGAAGATCTTCTGGTTTAAAATTCACCGATCAAAAGAAAGAATGGTTACACAGACTAGAAAATTGGCATCCACTCTCTAACCTCTTTGAACAGCAATCTTAAATCACAGGAAACAAGCTAAACAAACATGAGAAGACAATAGTGAAATTCTAACTGAGAAAGTCCAGATCTGAGATTGGGGAGAAGAAATAAGAGAAAGGTCAACATGATTTACACTGCGATGCAAATAATGCCCCACAAATCACCTTCTAAAGTAGAAACACAAGAATTCAGCCTCAAAAAGACAGTTGAGCCTATAAAATTGATATCTAATGCTCTATGTTCCATAGTACTGTCCAAACCTCGACCAAAGGCACTCGGGATCTAGCTGGCTTACCAGTAGGTACTGCTCGATGTTTTTTGAACAGCAAGAAGAAACCGAAACTAACTAGATAACACAACCATTTTAGTGAAATAAAGCCCAGATCTCAACTAAATCCAAGCTTTCAGATCATAAACAACAGGTAGGGCAACAAGATTCGCAATGGGACTAACTAAGCTCTTTAAACATCAAATTTAAAGAAGACTATCTATTTGACTATTTTTAGTAAAATTTTAGCTGCGAAAGTCCAGATCTCGACCAAATCGAAGCTCGCAAATCGACATTGGGGCGACGAACAAACAACAGTTAGGGCAACAAGAATCGCATAGGGACTCACCTCTATTCGACGCTGAAGACAAGATCCGGGATCGGTAGGGTTTCTCGACGTAATAATCCGGAAACCCAAGCTTCTGAGATCGACGGAGAGGAAGGCAAACCACCTCTCCCTCTTCTCCTTCGTGGGAGCAAAGAGGAATGCAAATTTCGTCGATAGAGCTAATAAATATATGCAGACAAAAACGGTTTGACTTGGATAGTCTTCAATTTGAAGAGAATTACTTTGCTGCCACTTGAAATTTTCACTACATTATTCCTTTTGCTAATTTAATCCACGGGAAAATTTTCATTTCGCTGCTCTGAAAAATTTATATGCATTTTCAAAATCAAACAACCTCATTTAATCAAAAAAGAACGAACTACGTAATATTAAACAGATTACCCTAAAAATACCGAAACCAGATCCCCAAAACTCCGTTTGATAAACTCGATGATTGCACATCAACCATCGAGCGTATTGTAGAAGCAATATAAGCAATACGGAAAGAGAACGCAGAAAAATTTTACTCGAATAAATCTAGAAATTTCAGTTCTCGACCAAACTCAAGAAATCAACATTGAACAGCAGTTAAAGCAGCAAGATCCGCACTCGGACTAACCTTGATCCAAAGCGCAGAAGGCGATCCACATTTTTCAGGGCTGGAAGAACGGAACCGCATCGATATTCTGCAAACCCTAGCTTCCTGTGGGATCGAACGGAAGAAGAAGAAGACGAAGACGAAGCCGCGAAGTTCGAAAAGGGGAAGTCGACGGAGCCATTTCAATAGGAAGTAGATCAATAAGACTAACCTTGTAGTTGTCTCTATTTACGTTACTACCACTTCGGAACTACGAAGTTAACCACTGCGTATTTGATTAGGTTGTCGAAGGACAAGGGTAGCCTTTTCTTTTAAGATATTTACTATACTGCCACTTCGGTACTTTTTCATATTTCAGCTTCAAATTTAGAAAATTACATATTTCGTATTTGGGCATTTATGGACTGGAAATATGTCGAAAGGCACGGCCCATCAAATGCTGCGAATTAGGGTTACAACCATGGCTTGATAGCTTGAAGGTTCGAAGCTCGGAGATGCCGCATGGTTCTGTCGCCGGCATTCCTGTCGTTTTCCTCCATCGGTCTCTCGATGCGACGCATCATCTCTTCTTCTCCAAAAGATCCCATTTTTATCGAGCACTAGCCTTAGCGATGGGGAGCGAGGGGCCTTCGCGGCGGCCCTTCTGCCTGAAGTGCTTCAAGGCTGCTAGCACCTGTATTTGCTCTCGATTACCGTCGACGCCTCTCGACAACTCTATCTCCGTCACGATCCTCCTTCATAGCTTGGAGAAGAAGCACCCGCTAAATTCAACGCGGATCGCTAAGTTGGGCCTGAAGAACCTGGAGATCGTCCCGGTCACCGATGTGAATTTTCATGCTCAGCTAGTTCTTCGTCCTCTCGAGCCCTCCATGGGAGCCCAGATGAATCCAGAAGGAAGTTTAAATTTTTCAGATGCTAAGTACTGCAATGGTTGCCGTTCTGCACATTCATTCAACCCTCAGAATCCATTGGAAAGGCAGGTCTCAGAACCTTCATTTACTTATCATAAACAGACTCCGATTTCTTCAATGCTGCAACTCGATTTTGATGTAAGTTCAGCTGATTCGATCACAATGGCATGTGATAAATGCATAGTAACATGCTCTAGTAGAGATATAAAGATGTTTGTTGAGCGCTGTTGCAAACCTAGAATCAACTGGGTCTTAGAGACTCCCATTGGCAGGGCTGCAATTGATAGTGGTTTTACTATTAAAAAGTTGCAGAGGAAGGAATTGCAGCCAAGCAAGGAACTTGAAGACTTTGACGAATTCGATATTTTGATCCCTCCTGGAGCTGCACTCCTTTTCCCTAGTGATAAGGCTATCAGTTTAAAGGAAGTGGATTTCGAAGTGAAGCATTTGGTCGTATTAGATGGCACTTGGGCTAAGGCAAAGAGGATTTACCATGAGAATCCATGGTTGCAACTTTTGCCTCATCTGAAGTTGGATTCAGGGAGGGAGAGCTTGTATGCTGAAGTGAGACACGAGCCTAAGGCAGGTTGTTTTTCCACCATTGAAAGCATTGTTTGTGCCATGAAAGAATTAGGAGGTGCCGTGGAAGGTTTGGACAAGCTTTTGGATGTGTTTAGATCAATGGTTGATGATCAAAGGATCTGCTGTAAAGATAAGATCAAGGATAGTGTTTTAGAAACTGTATCAGAACCATAGACACCCTGTCGGTTCCTGGTTTTCGTGGTTGAAGCGATCCAAAATCTGATTCAACTTGGTGCCATGGGGGTGTTGACAAGCTTTGTATGTGTTTAGGTCAGTGATTGATGATGAAAGGGCCTGTGAAGACAAGTTCAGAACCAAAGCAGTTCGACATCTCAACTAGGTGCCCTTTGATCTTTGATGCTGGTTGATACATTTAGAAAGATTATACAAGAATGTCTAGGCTGAACTTTTGTTTATTTTTGAGATGATGAGCACAATTTTGATTTGTTATCATTTTTTCATAAGACCTCAGGAGATGCTTTGATTCCTGGATCACAACTTGGAGAGATCCCCAGTTTGATGGTTTTCTTGTTAATTTATTTAAATGTTTTTTTGGCTTCTTTTGAAGAACTGATAAGTGTACCATCTGAGAGATTTCTTCTTGACAGAAAAAGAATGATGCAGGATGATTTTGTTTCTTTCCAATATTTGGCTTGTTTGGTGTATGCTTCGTTTTTTTTCATATCTCCTCATTGATTAACTATTGATGATATATTGGTCGACTTCTAAATTATTTTAATGATGGAATTTACTTTTTTTTACATGATTATTTCCAATATGTCTATACATCAATATTTGCATTTTAATTTGTTCTATATTTTTTTATGTATGCAACTTAAACCTAATTCATTAAGTACCACAACAAAAAACTATTTTGTAAAACTTAAACTTAAAGAGAATAACTTATGATTATTCAAGAGTACAATTATTTTAAAGCTGCTTAATTATTTCAATTGATAGATTGACCAACTCATGAGGGATCGTACCTAGTTGGCTAAGGGTAACAGATTTATTATAATGAAATAAAGATATAAGATACATATCCTTGAAAAAAAAAATTCTCTTATCCCCTAATTACTTAATAGTTGGTTATAAACTGACCTAATAATTTATTTTCCTTCACATAATCTGAGAATGAACGAACTGTGAGAGACATCTGAAAGAAAGATAATAACCTTTACTACTTTTAAGTATGCCAAAATAATATTGTGATTATTCACTTCGACTTCTGTTCTAAAATCACATAATTTTCTCATACCTTCAATCTTGCAAACACTTATACAAATTGGTTGCTTGTGTGATCCCACAACTCCATTCCAAAGCACTGAATTGAGCTCCTATCCTTAGGGTTCCTAGATTCCTATGAATAAACACAAGGTGGGATCACAACGAATAGCTTCTCATACAGTTTGAGCTACTGCAACCTTTGAACAAAATTTCGAGTACGGTTGCCACAATGCAAGCTCAAAATACTGTTCGGTTCCCCACTATTGGATAGGGTGGTGTTGTGCTGATACTCGCTTTGGCGGAAGCTTACGGAGTATGTAAAGAACAAGTGCTGAGGGGAGTATCTCAGTCAGCTGTCGAGAAAGAATCATGGTATTAGATGGAAATGATCATAAGCTAATTTGCGAAACAAACATATTAGACATACCATGTCGATTTGCGAAACAAACATATTAGACATACCATGTCGAAAAAAGAATCATAGTAGATGCATATAGTCATAAGCTAATTACAAACGTGTATTAAACGCACCATGTAGTATACAAGGTCTAGAATAGGATGATCCAAAACCTCAAGAGAGGCATCTCTATCGAATGCAGACAATCCAACCTACAAGGAAAAGAGGGATACATAATTTCAATTGAGGCACTCAGAGCAGCACATTGCATTCATTTGTGTTTTCAGGATAACATAACAAAACAAGCCCAAAGTTGATCGATTGACTTACCACGAAGCATCGTATAAGGAAGCATGCAAAGCATATGGCCGTAACATATCCAACCTACATCAGATTTCACATTCCTGATTAGGGAGGAATCCAAGAATATACCTAATTATTCACAGTCAACTGTTCATTATTGATGCCGATATGAATTACCCGAATTTGTCCAGCAAAGGAGTTCAATTCCTAAAAAGTTATTGCTATCATTTCAATGATGATCAATGATCTACAACACGAATTGACTTTGGAAATATGGTTAAGCTAACTGCTTGAACCTATTCAAATAGTTAACAAAAAACTAGGGTGAGCACCTAAAATCTGAAACCAACAAACAAATAGACCCAAACAAAAAATATTGGTTATCGGTTTGGTTTTAGTTTGTAATTAGGCAAAGCATCAATTTTGTTTTAGTTTCAGTTTTAACATATACAAACCACTAAACCCAAATTGAACAATTTAAATAACTTAATGTTATATGTTTTCTTATTGCTATTCTTACTGATCTGTTGTTTTCATTGTTTAGCATAAACCTTAAATTACAAGAATCATTGTTATTTTCACTAAAATGTTACCTAAAATTTTCAATTAATTTTCAGATGGACATTTTTATTTTGTCAGTTAATGATTTATGTGATTTTTCCATTTTGAAAATTTTAAGTTTGATTTCAATTTTGTTACCAATAAAATCAAGTTATAAGCCAAAGTGTGCCCACACTAACAAAAAATAAACTAAAAAGTGATTATTTTCTGGTATCAGGAAATCCATATAGAAAAGTAATTATTTTATAAAAAAAATCAAAATCTTCTGGATATTAATCATAACCAGGAATTCAACTGTTTAGCTTCATTATTTTGTATGGTCTTGTGGAATAATCACAATCAGTAAATGCTTTTAGCATACAAGTTGGTTTTTCTTTTTACGAAGGGTGACAAAATGCAGTACTTTTCATATGCTTATCGGCAATTCCCCAGCGCACCTAGAGTTTCTGAATGCCCAAAAGGCACACCAAGGTTTAAATTTTTCCCAAACGGCGTACCCCTCTTGCCAATAGTTAACTTTTTCTTTTTTCTATCTCCTTGCATTAACATTTTTCCTCCTTTCCCTTCCCTCTCAAATTAAATTAAACTTTAATAGATAATACACTAAATTTATTTATTTTTAATTTTAAAATTTTAAATATATTTTTTAGATTTTAATATCAAATTATAAAATAATAAAAAATAAAATTAATAGTGAGAACTGATTTTATTAATAAAAATAAAATAAAAAATTGATTTGGTGTTAATTTTTAAAAATCGGCACTTAAATACAAGCATCGTTATAACATAACTGGTTTTTAAACACTAGCATGATGGTGTTTAAAAATCAGCACCACAGCTTACACGTCAACACCACAACTTAAACTAGCATTGCTGCGGTGTTGATTTTTTAAAATAGTAAAAAAGGGCATATTTGGATTCGAAAACATGCAAAAACCCATAGCAGTTAGAATGAGTCCAATCGGAGTTGTCTATCAATGAATTTTGATCGAAACTCATTAATGGACTTGAGACATTTGAATTTTTAAAAAGTCGACATGTAATGGAAGAGGAGAGTGCAGTGAAGGTATTTATGATGTCCATGCCTGATTCTGATATCCTTACGATAAGATAAGTTATGTATATGTACCCATTGCCAAAATAATGACAAAATTGTTCGAAGCCTCTGAAAAGACTTTAAAAGATGTTTTTAGGCTCGAAACTAGGTTGTTATTTGTTCCATACGATAACAAATGTAGATCTTTGAACGAACTTCGATTTGGCATGTAGAACATCCTCCGAAAACAAGCTTTTGACACATACACAAAACTTATTGTAGGGATGTCAGAACCAGACATGAACACCATAAATACCTTCAATGCACTATCCTCTTCTATTACATGCCAACTTTTCAGACATTCAAAATCCTAGGTCTATCAAAAATTTTCGGTCAAAACTCATTGATGAACCTAGAGAACTTTGATTGGACCAATTTCAAGTGCTACAGGTTTTTTGAAGTGCCCGGGAGATATTAGCTTGAAATCATTAATGATCAACAATTAACAACAGTGATTAGAAGATTTTCAAAGTTTATGACTTTTAAGGCAATTGACACACATAACTTATCATAGGGATGTCAAAATTATACATGGACATCATAAAGACCTTAATTGCACTACCCTCTTCCATTACATGTCAAATTTTTAAAAATTCAAATCGCCTAGGTCCATCAATGGGTTTTGGTCAAAACTCATTCATAGATTTAGAGAGCTTTGGTCAGACTCATTCCAAATGCTACAATTTTTTGAAGTACCCGGAGTCTATATGTACCGAAAGATATCGATTTGAAGTCATTAATAACAGTGATCAAAAGGTTTTCAAAGTTTATGACTTTACACCAATTGACACATACACATAGTTTATCATAGGGATATCAGAATCAGCCATGGACATCATAAATACTTTCAC
>JBAMIE010026645.1:0-19208 GCA_037177295.1 Kaempferia parviflora
TCAGTTTCATGAACCCCCAAACTACCATGAATTAACATTCAATATTTAACCTTCGTTATCTTTTATTTTATTTGTAAAACTCGTAAATTACAAGAATTCAGATCATCAAACGTAGTTACTTTATATCTTAACCTCTGATTGTTTGGCTAAATGTTATCCTAGTATTAGGTTGGTAAGGTTCACCAGACACTTCTTAAGCCGGTTTTCCCAAACTTCCCAAACCTCTCTATTTAGGTAAGGTTCACCGGACCCTTTTTAAGTCGGATTCCCAAACCTCTTTTATTTTGGTAAGGTTCACTGGACCTTCTTAAGCCTGATTCTCAAACCTCTTTTGTTTTGGTAAGGTTCACAGACCCTCCTTAAGCCGGATTCCCTTTCATTTTAGTAAGTAGACTAATTAATATCGATTATTAAGCAATTAGACTGATTAGTTATTTCTTTAAACAGATTCACAATCTTAATTATCAGTCAACTAGTTATTCAAACGTATCAAGTAGCAATCAATTAATTTCATGTCTTCTAATTACTTCCTCTGTTCATGGATTTAATTCATACTTTAATGGATCCTAATCACTCATTGATCAATCTACATTTAATTTGAATGCAACTTGCCTTATAGTTAATCTTAATTACCTTTATAAAAAAAATGATAAACTCAGTTAGCCTCATTGAATCTCTGGGGGTGGTCGGCCCGGCCCCACGGAAGTTTCCCACCAGCCACCAGGGTAAATCGGGAAGCACTGGCGGTGGGCGGCCCAGAAGCCCAGCGTCCATTAGTTGCAAGTCCCATTTGGAGGAAAAATCCCTGCAAATGCGCCGTAGCTGGGAATCGAACCGTGGGTGCTTGGGAGACAACTGAAAGCCCTTACCGCTGCACCATAGCCCCGGGGGCAAGGAGGAAGGAATCAAGGAGGAATAGGAGATGGGGAAGAAGATGTGAGGAGAAAATGCCACAAGAGCATGGAATCATGCCTATGAAGAAATTTCCTTATCATTATTGCTAACCTTGTTATTTAAGTTCCGTCATGGAAGCCTTATCATGAAATGACACTCGCCCACACACTTGTGGAATCTTCCTAGCTCTCGTGGGCTCTCATGGAAGCTCCATCCCTGTCACAAGAGGAAGCTCCATTGTGGAAACCTGGTTGCTCTCCATATTGGTGTCTCAAACTTGTTTGGAGTGCCAGTCTCAACTGGTGAAATGTTAACTTTCACATGGAATGCTTTTTAAAACCATGGATTCATTGTCTAGAAATGCCACTTGTTAAGAACTCAACCATTGATAACTCAAATTAAGCTCAACTATGTCAGTCCATTTTAACATTAATTTGGAGGATTTCAGTCACCTTAAAAAACCATCACCACCACCGCTCCAGGAATGAACTTATTGACGTCGCTTGGACTCCAATTACCATTCAAATCAGACCAAACTCAAGAGGCTTTAGGTAAACCTGTTCGCTAGGAGATTGCGGGAGATTGGTTTTGTACAGTTCTGATTAGTTGGAAAACCTGTTCACTAGGAGATACCTGATTCATTCTGGAGTTCATAATACATGCTGATTCCATCATGGATCAGAACCCAAAAGTAATTCAGTATTCATTGGCTGGTAAGAATATGAATTTTCTGTATGTGGCTGTGAAGATGATGTCGCCACTTGCCGAAAAGACTTCTACTGTGTCAATTTATGGTTCAGTGATTCTTCTCATCAAAGAAGCAAACTTCATGGCAATTGGATTTCAAGCATGGAAACATTTGTAGGGGAGATTTTTTGAAGAAATGTGTTTTGGCTACCATTTTGTATAGACACATGGTACAAACACAAGCAGACTCCTATACTGTAGATACAAGGAAAACATTGTTTGGACTGAAACTAGATGAACCAAAGGCACCATTAAAGAACTTCTTAGTGAGTGAGATTCCTCAAAGCAAACAATTGTTTTGGTGTATTGGTAGGTTTGCCACTGACTTAGATGTGTTTGTGCTGTGACTCAAACCTTGATCGGCATAAAATGGATCTCAATGTTCAGATTTGCTCAGACAACTGAGTGGTGTTTAATTTTGCAGGAAGTAGTTCAATCTGTTCCAAACCTTCCAAGAAGTTGTGCTGGCAAATCAAACATTGAAACCTTATAAAAGTCAAACATGCTGTAGCTTCTCTGGAAAAAGATTAGCCAGCCACCCTCCTCTTCGGTGCATCAATTAATAGTACTCATTGTTTCCACATGGATGCTCATCATTCATACACCATCATTCATAAGCCATGCTCAATGAGCATGATCCCCCCAAAGCTGGCACTATCATGGCAAGTAAACTCCGAATGTATTCTCTATCGTCTGTCTCTGTTCTATGTCCAAAACACAACTTTAGCGAGGAAATTTTAATTTATAAGTAATAAAATTTGAGAAGCTTTGCATGATGATCACATTGCATACGTCTGGTTCCCCAGTAAATTTTAGTTGCAAATAGAACTTTCACTCGCAATATTTACTCGAATGTTGGAATTACAATTTCATGAATCAAACTAGAAATTGATTTGGATGAGTTTCAAGTCATCGAACCGATGTTCGATGGGTCGAACTGTATCTTGATCTGAATATTGACTTTGGTTCATGGTCAAGTTGACCTAGGTCACCTAGTTAAATCATGTTGGTGTGTGTTTGATGTTTGAAGGCAGAGGAGTTAAAGGTCATCTACCTTGGGGACTATTCTCATGGATGAAATATTCTCATGGATGAAAGTTCGAATTTCAGTAGGAACGATCTTAGAAGTTGGAAGACTCTTTATCTTCAAAATCAGTCAGATTTATTTTTAATATTAGTTATTTGAAATTAATAATAATAATAATAATAATTATTATTATTATTTTCATTTTACTGTTTTGATTAGGTGAGACACTCCTACCTGACTGTCTGACACAGATTCCAGACAAAAACAGCAAAAACACTGCGAACTAAAAAAAAAACTATTCAATAAGGTGAACTTAAATTTATGCAGATCTTAGTGGTGATTACCTATAAAGTTTTATCTTTTATCAAATAATAAATAACAATAATTAAAAAAATTAAAAAATAGAGGCTCAAGAGTCTATTTTTTATGTGCAGAAATTATACAAAGGCACTAATTTGTGCTAGAGGTGATCATAGACCGTGCTGATGTGTTGCTTTTTTTTTTTTTAACTAAATATTTCTTAAAAAATTAAGCCTGCGATCTTTGCAGTCAGTAGTACAGGCTCGTGTATAATGACAGGCTTAGCACGGACTGACCCGTTTGCCTGGGCCAGGCTGGCCACTGCCTAATGTCGTAACAAACAAAAACCAACCGGCAGACCTACGCTTTAAAAAAGTTTCAAATGAAAACAAACAAAAAGTCAAAAACTAAAAGCAGATGTCTTCCACTGCATCATGCGAGATTCTTGGAAATTTGCTCCACTCATCAGACAAGCATCTTTGCGCCTTGTACTGTTAATAGTCCTCCGTAATTTATTTTTTTGTGTTATCTAGAAATAAATTACTGGAGACACTGAAGACGGATTAATCATCTTTTACCACATCATTGCGCCTTGCACTTCATATTTCAATATTACATACTGTTTCAATTCCAACTCACAGTATCACATAAAAAAAATATTTATTAAAATATTTTATTTTTACTTATTCACAATTTAATTATCAATACATATGTTTAATTTATTAACATTTTTATGATAATTATTAGATTTAAAATTAATATCCTAGTTATTTGTTAGGTTTAGTGCTATTTATGTTTTTTTAAAAGTTTTTTTAGTAATATTTTATAAATGTAATTATAATTAAAATATATTAAATAAATTAAAAATAATTTTAATAAATTAAATATTTACAAATATGTATAATAAAATTAAAATATACTACTAGATATATTTAATTTAAATTTATAATAAATAATTAATATTACTGTAAAGTAACTAGGGGAAAAATAATAATTGTAAATTAAATTTTATTTTATGATATTTAATAATATCTATTACATTTGATTTTATTAATTATATAATATAATATAACTAAAAAAAAACTAGGCACTCCAAGTAAAAAAAAATGGTGTGAGAATAGAGTGAATCGTCGTTTGTCACGTTAAAACTACAATGAGGAATGAGGGATGTACGGTGGGAGCGTAATTACCGATTGGTTGAACCGGGATAGTTTGGATTGAACCAGATCTGTTTAATTGATTTGGTCTTTCCGGTTCGATCGTTATGGTTTATGTTTATGGCTCCTTTCTGCGGCTGTTCTCCGCGAGACCGACGCCTGCTCGCTCGTTCTCGTTCTCGTTCTCGTTCTTCCCTCGCAGATTTCGGGATCTCCGCCGGAGCATCGGTTTCCTGCTCTGGAAGGTCAGCACCGTCTCCTCTCCTCTGTTCGAGCTGTTGTTGGCAGCTCTCCCTCGCGATAGGAAGATCTCGCGCGAGGTCCTTGATTAGCAAAATCTCTTGCCGCCGCCTCCTCTAGTTTAAGGACACTTGATCCCTATCGTCTTCTCCCTATTTGTAGGGCTAGCCGTCGATTTGGGAGCCGCAGTCATAGTCACCACTCCCTGGAAGGAAGGCAGTATTCCTCCCACGATTTGGAAAGCCGCGCCAGTATTGGGAGGTTGTTGGGTATTCAATCTCGTCCTCCCGATTTGGCATCCGGCGGTTCTGCCGAATCGGAAGGGAATCGGCTGCCTCGGCCGTTTTGGAAGGTTGCCGCCGTTGGATTTGGGAAGAATACTGTCTCCGTCGCGTTGAAAGGAAGGAGGTTTCGGAGAGATCAAGTCCGGCGGCTAGGCCTCCTCCTTCCCGTCTGTATATATTTCTTCTCGTGACGATCCTTCTCCTGCAGCGAGTTTCTCCTTCCAATCGCCCTCCTTCCTTCTCGAGCAGGTGGCCGTGAATTCTTGGCATCTCGATTCGGGTAGTAAATTGTTGTTTCTCTTCGTGGATTGTGCCAGCCAAGTTCCTCCCTGCGTCGAGTCTGTCAAAGAAGATAATCTTAAATGTATTATTATTTATGTGGTATTTTAGCCCTACTGGGTTTATATTTATTATACGGTTAATAATCTCTTTCAGATAAAAGGCGCGCATGTACCAAGTGAATAGGTTTGAGTGGAGTGCTCTAGTTCTTGCAAAATATTTTGGGTAAGAATTGTCTTGTAAATATGATTTTGATGTGTATATATGTAACCGCTTGTTGATAGCTTCGTTATGCAATGAAAAACTGTCCTAATACTTTTGGTCTCTTGACTAACGTACAAGCTAATTCATTGAGCAGATACTTGGCATTTTGTTATGCTCTGTAACTGGAGTGTGACAGAAAATGGGGGTCATGTCGAGGCGCGTGTTGCCTGCATGCAGCAGGCTTTGTTGCTTCTGCCCATCTTTGCGGGCACGGTCACGGCAGCCTGTTAAACGGTATAAGAAACTCCTCACGGATGTCTTCCCTCGCTCTCTGGTTAGTCTTTCACCTGCACAGGAACTGCAATTTTCACGTTTTTTTTATTTGCTGTTGTGGCTTAGATATTTTTGTGTTCGTAGACTAGTTAATGATCCATCTCAGCTTTTAGCTTTCTTCGAACTGTTTTTGTTGCCTCACGGAGGACTAGACATTATATTTCCGTAAATAATAATTGGCAACAATGAAATCATTCCTAATCAGTATGATTGTAGTCTAACAGAGGACTAGACATTTTTTTTATTTGTTTTTTGGGGCCGACCTCACCTAGCTGGATAAGGCTTAGTTGTTGTTGTTATTGTTTTCCCCTTCATCCTGATAAGTATTTAACTACAAACTTCCTATCTCACACAGTGTGTGCGCGTGCACTCTAAGTAATGATATGCTGCTGCTCAAGTAATACATATTCTTGTATATTAAATGCAATCGTACTATTCTAGTACCTACATAGTTCAATTCAGTAATTAATTGTTGGCCGAATTGTGCTTTATTAATAGGTTCAACATCACTAATTAGCTGATAACCGGATCCAATAAAAAAAATGTTTGGAAATTAATGGTAGGTCAGTGTGCACGAACTTGCCAGATTAGATCTGGAAGAGACGATACACAACATATTTATTTCATGAATTACCTTTTATGTTTTGTGATACACCAATTATGAGTACTTTTGATCTTTGTTCCAACTATTAACTATACATGAAATATCTGGTAACTTGTCAACTTGTTATAGTTTTGAATAAAATACATAACAAACATAAAAAAGTAATTTTGTTTCATTTGTTTAGAACAATTCATGTGATATTGCAGGATGGCAAACCAAATGACAGAATGATTGCCAAGCTTTGTGATTATGCTTCAAAAAATCCAATACGTATCCCAAAGGTATCTTGCATCATTACTGTCATTTTACTACATGTTGTGCTAAATCACCTTGTTAGATTTGACCTCTGACACTTGTTTACTTATTATATGTTTGTTCTTTGTATAGATATTGTTTGATTTTATGGCATAAAATCAAATAATCCTTTGTGAATTGAACATAAACCTGTTAATTGGGACTAAAACATGTTTTTGAAATTTTATGGGAATGATATTTTTAGCTTCCACTTCTATACTATTTTCATTTTACCTTAAGCTCCTCCTATTTTGTATTTTACATAACTTGTCAGAGAAGGAATTTTAAGATATGGTACCAATGACAACACTATCAGCCTTAATATGTGCAGCAAGAACCATGATACTTCAAATTATTTTGATGTTGCAATTCTTCATGAAATTCTGTCATGTTCTACTTCCGAATGTTTTTTTGTCATGCTATGCATGTTTTTATACCTGAATTATTTCCTCTTCCTTAAACATTTGTTCCCATTGTTTATGACAATTGGTTTGTGGCATTGTGTCTGCTTACTTAGACATCATGAGATTCTGTACATAAGCTGCATATCGAATATCCACTATTCTGGATCAGCATAACCATCATTGAGCTTGAACATCAATTTTAGCCGGACATTGATGATGGAGAGAAATGATACTCTAAAATAGAAATTGGATTAGTAAATGATTACTACATGTTAAGAGCTCATTGACACAGAACAACAAAGTGATCTATGCTCTTGATGTTAATATGGAAGGCACACAAAGATAAGATAATATTGATTTGTTCGAAGTATATGTTGTAGACTTACAATTCCATGCTGACGAGGCTGACGCTGTGCTATTTTATGAGAATGTATAAATTGCTACATTTGTATATTAGAAACTCTGAAACTGGTCAAGATGCAATTATATCGATGCTCATACCCTTTTAGCATCGGACATTCACCCCATGCCAATGTGTGCAATTGGTGCCATTGTCATAGGTCATCTTATGAATTTATCATTTGTGATGTCACTATGTGATTCTCTCTACTATTTGTAGTTGAGCACTGCTCATTTAATATGTTTTTGTCCTCTATTTTGGTCACTAGTCATGCTAAACTCAATTGGGCTACCATAATTAGGAAAGGCTTCAACTGTATGTTTCACTTAACAGTCCCCTTCGCATGTTTGTGGTGGACTGGACTCATCCAATCACACATGGACTTGATTGATATTTTTGAAATTACAGAAACTTGCATCATTCAGACATAGGACTGTCGCCTTTGATACCGTGTTAAATTTGAAAGGCTCTTGTAAACTTAATAGCTCAAGTTGTTTGGAAATGACGATCTATATTTTTGTATTCTTAACAAACAAAATATATAAAACATTATTTAAAAAAATCAATTGGACAAATTTCTTTTACATATTGCCAATAAAAAACAGCGTTACACTTTAAAAATCGTCTTTTACTTTGATCTGGTAACTGGTATCTCCAATAAATTAAGTCATAATACATGACAATGTTATGTTTAATGGAGGAAAAAGAAGGGTGGAGCTCATCAGGAAACAGAGAGCTGATGTAAAATGACTATTGGGGAATGATCGAGGAGTAATATACTTTATTATTAAATCAGAATTGTGAAACCAGAGTCACTAGTATAACAGATTGTGCTCCCACCTCTTTTCCAATGAATTTTTGTAATGTGTCAATCATTTATCTAAATTGATTATCTTGTATGATATAACAAATGTAACGGTGAGACATTTTTTTTTTCTAGTTTGTCTTTGATATGCGAGGACATTTTCTGGGTGTTCGTTCCTTCAATGCTATTGCAAATATGAGCTTGTACAAGTACACATCACACCATGTTATGTGTATTTTGATGTCGTAATGTCGTATGCTGTTAATGGTATTTGAATTAGACAACAGTTAAAGTGATGGAAGCTGAATGTTGAGCTATGAACTCGTACTTTAAGTACCTCTAAAATTTAAAAGAAAGTTCTACAAAATCGCAGTTAGACTTGCTATGTTATATGGAGCTGAATGTTGGGCTATGGCTCGAGCACATGAGCAAAAGATGAGAGTTGCAGAGATGAGCATGTTAAGGTGGATGTGTAGACATACGAGGATGGACAGAATAAGAAATGAGAGCATTAGAGAGAAAGTCGGAGTCTATTGAGAGAAAACTCCAAGGAGACATGTTTAAGATGGTACGGATATGTACTTAGACGACCAATAAATGCTCCATTTAGGTTGTGAACTATGATAAACATGTACATCAAACGAGTAAGAGGAAGATCAAAAAAGATTTCGTTAGCAACAAGAAAACAAGATAAAATTTATTTAAGTATAGATGATGATGTAGTAGGTGATAAAGGCCAATAACGTAAAACGATCTATATAGCGGACCCCACCTAGTGGGATGAGCTTGGTTGTTGTTGTTGTATGTTGTTAATGGTATTTGAATTAGACACAGAACAAAATGAAGAAGAAAAAAAGAGAATATATCAATATCTCAAAATCAGGTGGGAGCTCGAGATGGATAATACTAAACCCATACAAAGAAAGAACACCAAGAATCTTCAATGTCCTTTGAAAAATAACACATTTAACATTATAACAGGAATGGCATGAATACAGTTATATATTTATGCTCGTTGAATTTTTGATTTTCATCTAATGAAGTAGTACCTCTAAATTCAAAATCTGGTAGAGCTTCTGACTGGAGTTCTCTACATATATTGACAACTTTTTTCCTTGTGTATTTGTATACCAGACTGGGGGGGGTATAGTGTTTACTTTCTACACCTTCATGCAATGAGTTGCGACTTAGTTTCTGTTGAATTAGAAAAAGCTCTGGTTACTTCTGTTCAAGTGTTAGAACCACTTCAGAAGACTGTTTTAAGAACTATTTCTGCCCAAGTCATCATCTAGATGGAATATAAATTTGTTCATCATGTTCATTAAATAGAAGCTTAGTTTATTTTATTTACTTTTCCTGTACATATTAATAGACAAATTAATCCTGTAACTCATATCTATTTTATCTGTAGATTACTGACTACTTGGAGCAGAGGTTTTATAAAGAATTGAGAAACGAGCGTTTTTCTTTTGCAAAAGTGGTCCCATGTGTTTATAGGAAATTATTAGCATCATGTAAGGAGCAAATGTGAGTGTATACTGTATAGTACATTTTTCATAGAATATCACAAACAATGTATGCTTTTATAATTAACTTCTCTTTGTTTAAAATTCTGCACTTGGTAGTTATTTATTACGTGTTCATCTGTTTCCACTTGTTTAATGTACCTTGTTTTAACTTGCTAAAATTTGTTTTTCTTTGCTTATGTTTCAACACTAAGCTGATGATTGTGCATGTGTTGGTAGATCTGCTTGATATGTGCTTTTTGATGTGAAATCAGAAAAAACTTGGGCAAACACATTTCCTCTTTAGGTTGTTGACCAAAACATTCAACACCCTCTGGTGTCATTTTATGCATGGACACCATAGAAATATTGCAAGATGTGACTCACGTATGAGACATAATCATGATGGATTTACTACAGTATCCTTCAATGATTTCTTTGGTGTTCAAGACATTCTGAAATATGTCTTAGTGATACTGAATAGTTAGTTGGTGAAATATATTTTATTGATACTTATTAGTAATGTGGTGACAGCCTTATTTGTTCTTGAATGCTCTATCTCTGAGTAAGATGATAATTAACACAGACATGACACTTGAAGAAGTCTGAGAAAGTCATAAACTTGTCTATATTTCTTACACATTTTGTTCCAATCCATTTCGTTTTGATAACATGTTATATCTTCACAGTTTAGTATTGGTGCTCATAAACTATCGTCCATCTGTCTGACAGTCTGACAAAAATTCAATGCACTACTTGCTTCTTATTTTAGTCTTATTCAACTTTACCACATAGGACTATAGGAGTTATCAGTAAATCACACATTGTGTGAGTTTGGTGCATATATATTTAAAATATATTATACTGATCTCTAAGGTCATGATTGCTTCTCTTTTGAGTTTGGAAATTCTGTGCTAGGTTTCTTTACTACTCAATTAGTCAAGATTTTATCCAAGAACGTGTTTCCTAACATTGCAAAGTCAGTATATTGATGCATTTTTATGCTAGAAATTAAAGCACTTTAACTTTCTCAAGTTGGGATACTCATTGGAAATATATCTAGTGCTTTGAATAAAGTGAAGAAGTTTTAATATTTGTTTCCATTTATCTTCTAATTCTTATAATTATGAGTTCATCCAGGCCATTGTATGCAGCTAGCTTGTTGAGCATTGTGCAAATATTACTTGAACAAACACAACAAGACGATATGCGTACTCTTGGTTGTCTTACACTTATTGACTTTCTTAACAATCAGGTTAGTTGTTCAGGGGTTTTTATGCTCTTCTATATGTTTCTATTTCTTAACATGCTGTTATGAAGAATATGTTTCTGTATTCAGTTATCACATATATTAAATAGTGTTCTTGGGTTGATATCTCACCGTGTAGGGTAGTGTTGATAGGCATTTCATAGTTTTATGCAATGCCCTCTTTTGCCTACAGGTCAAAGCCAAAAGCTAGTCCGTGTCTGTGGTACAGATGGGCTGGCATGTATTGAAAATCATGATAAACATTCAATCCTACTAACCGATGTCATCTTCCATGTGTTCCATTGTCCTAAATGTAAGAAAAGTAATGAATTCCTTGAACTGATGGATTCTAGCTTGTAAGTGTTGGAAGTTATACTATTAGGATATCATTGCTTTCTTGTGATTACTTGGAAGCAATCAGGAAACCCTTAAACTGAAATTTACGCTTCTGTTTACTTAATATTTAACATGCATTGAAGTGTGAGCTACTATGTCAAAAGTCAATTGGACACTAAATGTTCGAGTTGGATATAAGCATTTTTTATTTCATTATTTTAGCTTTTGATTACTCCTCCGTAACTACCAGTATAACTTGTTTCTTTTCCCCAAGTTGCAGCAAGGGAAGGAACAAACACTTTAGGAAAAATGTCATTTATTGAGATGTTATATATTTCTAAGCGACTGAAGTTTGATCTTTTCAAGTGATATGTTGTTGTCTTGGTCCCTTTTCTATGGAATTGAGCTTTTTCTTAGTTGGGATATGGGTGTTCATATCTGTTTGTATAGCAATTAATTGTATTTGTCAACTAATTTAATATTTAGGTAATTAAGTTTAAAAGATGAGTGAATTTTACAAATTTAATTTCTACGTTAAAATTATTTCTACAATAAAAAGTTGAATTAGAAACAACAAATTCTTGGAAGATGCCATAATGGTCTTATAGACAATTAAATAAATAATTTTATGATAGTAGAATAATTTGAGTTACCTATACTTAAATATTTTATGTTTAATGGGGACATTTGGCCACACTAACTGTTAATTAAATCCACTCATCTTATCATTAATGTCAGAAAATAAAGCGACATGGATATAATTTGCATCTGACTTGTAGAGATGGAGCTTAGTATTGAGGATGAGTCTAACCTATCTATTTGCATGATTCCTAGTGATTCAGTGGAACTTATCCTGTTGCGGGATAGGTGTGTCGTAAGGCACTCCCCGTAAATAAACGTTGATTTCACACCTCCTCTCCTTAGACATGCCAGTGATGCCACTATTGGCCTGCACAGGTCCACCAATAAACCTGTTCTTTTTCTTAGCATATCTGTCACAAGATGTTGGTTTCTGGCATGATTTTCAATACTCCTAGTTGGGTACTGATGGTTTAAAAAATGTTTATCTATTACCTATGACCAAGTGCCAACTACAGAACTTCTTAGACTTTTAAAAGTATTAGCTGAGTTTGCATAGGTTTCTTACTATCCAGTCAAATTAATTTTTGATCAGTCATCAGCTTGTGCACTTAATTCTTCTTTTATGCTATGCATTATACAAGGTGGATAGCACATACATGTTCAATGTAGAAGGCCTCATACCCAAACTTTGTGAACTTGGTCGAGAAGTAGGGGAAGATGATAGGAGACTGTTTTTGCGCTCAGCAGGCCTGCAAGCTCTGGCTTCCATGGTATTCTATTCTATGATCTGCAAGTGTTTATTTTTCTATACTCTGGTATCCACAATGTTCAATTCAAAATTTTTAATCTATATTATCACCTTCTAAAGTCAGTTTTCTACTAAGCTATTTTATATTCAGTTATCATGGCGTAGTAGCTCTTTTAACCCCGTATCTCACCAAAGGATCATAAAAATTTAGTTAGGGCATTGAGTTTACTATCTTCTTGAAAATAAATGGCTGAAAAGGTTTGATATTTGACTGTTGCAATGTCCAGATGTGTTTTGATACATGATCCCTGTTGCTGGTAGTAATTTTACATGATAAAATTATTGTAGGATGTTGGAGAACTGACTGTAATATATTCCAAATCTAAATTACTTTGTGGAACTCTTGGTTTCACTAACTCCATGAACTGGAATGAGATGAATCTTTTGTTCATTATTTATAATAGATATGTTAGTCTCCAGTTATCGAAAATCAAACTTATTCATATCTGATCTCTTTCCTTACGAAGATACTGATTTATCCCTTGACTACAGGTGCTTTTCATGGGTCAATACTCACATATCTCAATGAATTTGGATGATGTAAGTTTAGTTTTTTTTACTGTTCATTGTGTAATGTTCTGATTTCCCAATATCTTAACAAGATTATTACATCCAAGTTTATAAATTAAGATATTGTATCTAAAGATATTTGATTGAAAATTCTTTTTAATTTATCAGCTCTCTTACCAGCAAAGAATCTTATGTTATTTTTTTATTTGCTGTTGAATTTGAGATGGAACTTTATTTTCTTTTTTTTTAAGTATGAAAGTCAAAGGAATGTCCCTTCTCAAAATTCTGAAAAAGTTTTCTTGGATCAATAAATTATATCTACAAGGTCTGCATGTACATAAACTTTGGGTGATCACCTAAAGAAAAATTATCAGCAAGGTTAATTATAGGAATGGCTTCCCTACCTTGACAATCTGGACAATTCCAATTCATCCCAGTACACAAACCATTTGTTACAGTTCTATGACAGTAGCTGAAGGATGATCCTAACATCTGTGTCATCACTAATTCGTATTCACTTGAGATTTGCTTCTTATGAAGTGTCAAAGTCACATTTTAAGAAACATATTTTAGAATCATGACACAAATGCATGAAACTCATTTTCATTGTTTCCATCACTGAATTTGGTCCAATGTTGTTCAAACAAATGCCTCTTTATAGTTGAAAATTATCTACCTAATCATTGCATAACTCAGCATCAAGAAAGAAATCCAATATGATAGATTGCTTCTGAAGTCACATGATTGCCTAGATATTCTTAGTGGAAAACTTGGTGACCATTTGCCTTTGCAAGCTGTGCTAGAATAAAATGGATAATTAGCATACAAGGTGCCATCCTGTGTTTTTGACATGGTCAATACCCAATCCTATTTCTGAAACCAAAGTAGTTACTTCCATGTTTAAACTTTGTGCCTAGAAATCTTACCTTTAAAAGTTTGCCTAGTCATTCGAAGGTGCCATCCTATGTTTTTGACATGGTCAATACCCAATCCTATTTCTGAAACCAAAATAGTTATTTCCATGTTTAAACTTTGTGCCTAGAAATCTTACCTTTAAAAGTTTGCCTAGTCATTCTAAGGTGAAGACCAATAACTTGGCAAAACTTTCCAAGTTTGTCATGCATTTTGTAGTTCTCCTACTTAAACAAATGATATGTTCTACATTGTGCAACATACCAAGGTATGGACAACTAAACAGCTGGCAGTCTACCTGAAATAGACCCAATACACTGAGATGCTAAAGAGGCAGATTTATATGTATATTTTACTTGATTGATTTATGAAGTCAGTTTTTTGGCCTTGACACGTTACATCTCACATAGATTGTGAAATCGGGTTAGTGAACTTTTTTATTTTTCATATACATATTTTTATCACGATTTATATTCTTTCACATGGCTTTTGTGTTTAGTAGTTTCCTTTATAGAAAAATGTTTGATTTTTTTCTTCTACTGGAACAGATTGTTGAAGTGATCTTGAATAATTATGAGGTTCATCAAATTGGTTTTGACAATAATAAGCATAATTTCCAGTCAACTCACGATCATAATAAATGGGTAGATGAAGTTGTTAGGGTAGAAGATAATGTTTCATCCTTCCAAGACTCCTGGAAGAAGGTTCAAACAGTACATCAGATCATGAACGTAGAATTTGATACCACAGTGTAAGAATTTCATTGTTGATGTATTTTTTTTTAAAAACTATTTATCTTGTTTCTTAATTTTCAGTGCAAGAACTTCACTGTTATGTATTAATTGTCCTTTTACAATTTATCTAGTTTCTTTCAGTTAACATCTACATTGTTAACCAGGGATTTGACGAAATGCCCTGCACACTGGTCAAAAGTTTGCTTGCAGAATATGGCTAAACTTGCTGGAGAAGCAACCACTGTAAGACGAGTTTTAGAGCCTTTGTTTCGTAAACTTGACAGTGGAAAGCACTGGTCCCCAGTGAAGGGAATTGCTTGTTCTGTTCTATCTGAATTGCAACTTCTAATGGAGAATTCAGGTACTTTCTATTATTGTTGTCTTTGTTTTCATGTTTTTCTATCTCAGCTTCTGCTAGACTGATCGATAAACACAGCCTCTGTCTACTTTCAGGACAGAACAATGATATGTTGATATCTACACTAATAAAGCACTTAGATCATAAGAATATAGTCAAGCAGATTATCATGCAGGTCAATACCGTCAATGTTGCTGCTCATCTTACATCGCAGGCCAAGCTCCAAGCTTCACTATCTGTCATCACTTCTATTAGTGATTTGATAAGGCATTTGCGAAAATGCTTACAATTTTCAATTGAAGCATCAAGTCTCGGTGATGAGGATGCTGAAAGATGGAACTCTGTCCTCCATTTTGCTTTGGAAGAATGTATTGGAAAATTAGCCAATAAGGTCCTTCAATTTTCAACACAGACTTCAAACTAGATTTTTGAACATTACTTCAACTATCATTAGCAACTGGAACTTCACTCACTTTTTTGATTTTTTTGATATTGATTAACAGGTTGGAGATGTTGGACCTGTTATTGACATGATCGCTGTTCTACTGGAAAATGTTCCTACTCCAGTTGCCAGAGCAACGGTTTCTTCTGTCTATCGAACTTCTCAGCTAGTTGCCTCCATCCCAAACTTGTCATATCAAAAGAAGGTAACGCCGTCTTATATTCTCTTTATATTTCTGATGTAACTGCAAATTCAGGTGCATCACTTATCCCTGCTGCATTGCAGGCTTTTCCAGAAGCACTATTTCATCATCTGCTCCTAGCAATGGCACATCCTGATCCTTACATAAGAGTCGGTTCTCATAGGATCTTTTCTGCTATTCTTATGCCCACAATTATTTGTCCTTGGTCAACTCCTGTTATTCCACTTTCTTTCAATGGATACGATCCAGAAGGAACACATTTGGTAGCACTCTCAGGTTATGCCTCCTCAAGAATCATTTTGGAAAAGCTCAGACTCAAGGGATCCAATGCCAGTGGATCCCTAGTAAATGTAAGGGAAAAAGATACGGCCACGGAAAATGACACAGATGGTCAAATGAAAAACTCTGATGCAAGCTCTGGTCAATACAGAGTTGACTCTTTTCAGAGCAAAAGTCAGAGCATGGTGTTTCCTCATCTTGATAAATCAACTGAGGGGAAAGACGTTGGCAGACTTGAAGAGGAAGTAGGCACTGTAATTCTTTTGGTCATTGAATGAGATATTTCACAACCACCAATTGGAGTGATATTCCCATATCTGTTGAATTTTCTGTATTAATTTGCCCTTTTCATTTGATTGTGTAGGATCTGATACTTATGCGATTGAGTAGTCACCAGTTGGGTCTTTTACTCTCATCAATTTGGGTCCAAGCCATATCACCAGAAAATGTGCCTGCAAATTTTGAGGCATTGGCCCACTCATGCGGTCTTATTTTATTAGTTTCTCAAACAAAGGTACCTTCTTGGACATATTACTTACTTTTGTGTAGTTTTCTTTTCCATATTATTGAATATTTCAACTGGTAACCATTTCTCTCAAAAGATCACGAAGTCACGATGTGCCCTATCTTCATCGTAGTCAAATTGAACTAGGTGGAACTTTACACTCGATTACAACAAAGTAAAAAACCAAGACTTACAGACTAACTAATGGTCTCCTAACGGATGTTAAGATAGATATAGTGAAGATTTAGATTACCACATGTAACGGTGCTAATATGCTAATCAATTAGAGCAAAAAAATGTAGATGTTAGGAAAGTGTCAGATTTATTTATTTATAATAAAACATCTTGTGCATTCATGTCGCATGCATTAGTATTTTCGATCATGACCCATTAAAATTTTCCATGCATATTGCTTCATGTTCTACTCTTTGATTGTGAATATCTGCCCTTTAGCAGCAATGCGAAATTTTTTTTCCTTTTCAATGTTGATTGACACATCATATACTCTTCCAGAACTCTAGTCATGTGGCCCTGGTTCGATGTTTTCAATTAGCATTCTCATTGAGGAGGATTTCTCTAGATAACACAAGTGAGTTCCTTGATCATCATGCTACTTTTTATTCCTTGATCACTCTGATATGAATAGTTTTCAATGTGAAAATCATGAAAAGTTCATGGCAGACCAATTTTATTTTACATGATTCCAAGTTGGAAGTTTAATTTTCTATGCTATGTTCCTCTTGCTAATATACTCAGTAGTTGCTAGTGTATTTTTAGGTTTAACTCATGTTCCAAGTTGAGTACAGTATCACCCTGGTTAACTTTCTTCGTAGTTTTCCATACGTATATTTATTGTTGTTCTTAAATATATTCTAGTTCTAATTGTAAACCTATGTTTCAATGGGGATGAGATTCAGTGGCGATTATTGGTTTTGAAGTTCTAAAGATCAAATTTTGAAATTGGAAGACAATTTCGTCCAAGATAGCATTGTTTTAGAAAGCCTTTGTAAGTAATTGCATAGATAGAATTACACCATCGTTAATATGACTTGATTAACATAATTTTACTGAAAAGATAAATAAGAAGCATATTTTTTTGTGCTGTTTAAGTTGGTATATATATTTTTTTTACATGAATTATGATGGTTTGTTAACATTCATTATTATATGGTATTTGTTTTGTGTTATGTGTAATTTTACCTTCAAATTCTTTTCATATAGAATTTTGGATTGCTTAGGATAGTTGTTTTAATTGTTTAGCAATGGCCATTAATTTATCTAAGTAGAGTGTGTTGATTGGTTGACTTGATATATTTTAGGTAAACTCAAATACTAGGCGATATAGCTAATATTCTTTTTTAAATATAGATCACATCTAATCACACCCAAAATGATAAGTGGGCATAGAAATTGAAGTTACTCCCACCCGAGATTGACCCTCCAGTCATAATACATGTAACGTTGTCTCCGCCACTAGCATACGTGATTAAGATAAGATCACATCTCTGGATATGGCGGTTTATACGTTTGTGAAACATATATATGCCATGGAGGACACTAGGACAAATATTAGTGAATACTCATTAAACGTGTGTATATACCTATTAAATAAATTTGAGTAAAATAATCCTACCAATAATAGGTAGAAAACAAGTTTATGTTTGGTAGCTCAGTTATTGGGGAATAGGAAGAGAGGGGAGGTGATGTGATGATTTACCTTGATGATCTCACAATACGATCTTGTGCTTCAGGTGGCAATTTTTAGAGAATCAAAGAGATGTTCGTTAACGTTAATAGACTGTAGGATTGCAAACTAACTGTCAATCTCTAGAACCATATTTATAGGTTTTACAACATATTCAATCTAGTTAAGATTCACGCAAAGTAGGCTAAGGCAGTGTTTGGTTGAGCTTCTGCTAAGCGCTTTTTAGATTTTAGCTACAGAAAAACACTTTTAAGTGTTTGTGAATGTCAAATTTTGCTTCAGTTTCTATAACTTTTACTCAAAAGCTATAAACAAGAATTTGATGTTTTTTCTTGCTTCTGCTTTTTTGTTTATGATCTAAAATTAAAAATTGACATTTATGTCTTTAATAAATTTATGATTTTACATAATTGTCATCGTGCTTTTAACCTAATAATATTTTATATTTTTTTATATAATTTACATTTCCAGAATTATATATATATATATTTTTTTATGTATTTATATAAATTTTGTCATTTTTTATATTTATATTTTTATTAATTTTATATATTTGTTTAAACATTTATGTTATAAAAAAAATAATTTTTATACAATATTTAAAATATTTATTAAAGATATTATTGTCATTTAACTTAAAAATTAAGCTTGGAAGTAATTATTCATCAAACACTCAAACTTTACCTTGTATTTACTTTTGACTTCTATTTTCAAACACTTCATACTTTAGCTTTTCACGAACTTCAAAATAATCTTTATAAAAATCACTTTTAAATAAGCAAAAGCTCTCTCAAACACTGCCTAAGTCCTATAGAATTTTAATTTTTTTTATTAAAATTTCAGATTTTAGGTATCTTACAAATTTTCTTACATATTCGGATATGAAATAAATTTATACATATTAAATGTCACACCCCGCGACCCAGGGCTGGTCGGGGACGAACATCGGCGTTGTTTTCAAACCCAAAGTTTGGAAACAACCAGCCTCAGTAGTACAATAATTGCCACTTAAAATCAGTTATTACATTCCCAAAAATAAAAGTACACCATTGTTCACAATTCAGCGGAATTAACTACATTATGTTATCTAAGTTAAGAAACTCCTAGTG
>JBAMIE010026743.1:0-19207 GCA_037177295.1 Kaempferia parviflora
ACCTAAAAAGATCCACTTTTATAAATATATTTAATCTTTTGATTTACGATCCAATGGTAATTGTACTGTTTTTCTTTTCCCATTGTGGTTCAACCTTATTTAACAGAAAAAGGAGTCAACAATGGGCCACACCAAGACTCAGTCTATTTGATGTAGATAGGCAAGTCCGTTTGCACCTTGACCATCTTTGGACCCAATATATCATCTTTTATGATTTTTGGTTTGTAAATTCATCAAAAAAAAAAAAGATTAATGATATGAACTGCAATTTGACAATTTCATCTGACTGAAACTTTATTCATTTTGACTTCTTGTTTTTTTCTTTCTAATCAATTTTGTCTAGATGATTGGTCTTTAGGCAAGTTATTTGTCATATCTGATCATTTCATGTCCCTTTCTACATCCTTTTTGATGTTGATGGAATGAATTTCATGTTGTACCGGGCGCCAAACTTATCGTTCTACCCATCAACCGGCGACATCAACACGACCTGCGAGGCACCTCGGCCTCGAGGAGGCTTCACGAACTCCTCACATGAGACTGTAGTGGCAGCGTGAGGCCATTGAGTTTTTTTTTAATTAAAAAGAAATCTTTAATTTTATTAGGCCGTTCAGGATTTTTTTAAATTTTTTTAACTGTTAACTTTTTTTTTTATCCTCTTAATTCTTCCTCCTTCCTCTCCATATTTTACTGTATTTTTTTATTCCTTTTATCCTTAAACACATGAAAAATTTCTTTTTATTTTTTTATTTCTTTCCTCCTTAAATACATAGTAAATTTTTTATTAAAATAAATTTAATTTAATTTAATTTAAACTTGATCTTAATTATTATGTCTAGACATTAGTTAATCCTAAATTGACTTTTATTCGAGCATAATTTTTAAAATATTAGTTTAATCTAATAGTAAGTATTTATAGTAATCAAATATTATAATAATATTTTATATTTAAAAAACTGAAATTGTATCGGCATGTGATAAGATACCGAAACGTTCGGGTCGTAAACTAAAACTCCGATATTGTTCGAAATTTTAAACCATGGTTTATGGTTTATCATCCTACTTTTGTGAACCAAAAAGGTAGGAAATTAAATATATAATTTCTTCTTTCATTTGATGAAGTTATGCAAACTATTTTTTCTTTAATTTTCTCCATCTGATTATTATGGATATAAATTTCATGCCTGAGTATTTTAGTTACTTGCTATACAATATTGTAAGCTTCATTGGCACCGGGAAGCATGATTTTGCAAGTGCAGGCTACTAAGCTACGGTAAAGACATTAGATTACAGGGACTCATTTTAAATGTCCATTGATTATCTTGTAAATTATCTGCACCTAGACTTAATATCGTGTCTGATGACATCACTTAGATACATTTGTTTTGTTCATGAGTATTATTTTCTAATTTATATGAGGTAGTATATGAGCTGAATGTCATTCCATCTCTGAAATTTCAGTAGATGCTATTGTTGGTTTGTCTCGACCATGAACTGCTAATTGTTGATATTGCCATTTTTGAAGTGTCTGCTTTCCTTATTTGCAGAAGAATGCTTCCTCGAAGGATTGCTGGTGAATAGATGGCTAGGTAAATTGACCTTCATATCTGGCCATGCGGAAGACTCCGTGGCAAATTGGGTGTTCCACAAATGTAAGTCTTGCGTCTTTGTCGGTCATGTTGCTAGCAGACTATCAAATACTCTAAATATATCAATCATTATATTCTATATTTAGTGTTATACTCTCCAAACGAGGACATAGAAGATGCTGCATACGAGTTCTGGTGTGATATTCTTCTATCTAAAGATGAGGTATGGCTTCTGTTTTTTATTTTCTTAAGAACCTAATTATCTCTGTATACCATGTCTAGTTCCTTAAACTTTGTAGGCTGATAAACCACTTGTATCACTGGGATGGTTTCCTAACTATCACAAACTAATGGAAGCTCTGGAAAGCTATGGATATATGGCTGATATGTTTGATAGTCATTCATCATCTTCGAAAGAAGCCCAACCAGGTTAATACTTGTACCTAAACTTATCTTCATTGATGAAACAAAATAATATGAAAGGTTTTTATGACTGCATTTTGGGAATGCTGGTAAGTAAAACTGAAGCAAGACACCAACATCCCACGAGTAAGTGTAGTGACACTGGCATGTATCATGTGCTTGTCTACGTATATATGGCCATTTTTACACATTGATCTAACTTTGTCTTCTTTCTTATGGATGCTTGGTTACCTGCAATTAATAATGTCTGCAATTATCAATTGCAGGAATATTCAAATGCTGCAATTCAGATTTGCAAATATGTTATTTAAGTTGTCTTGAACGCAATTTCGAGTCTAATCATTGTTCTTGGACTGATACAAGAATCCATTTCATGAACGAATATAATTTTTAATTTTTCACTTTATAGCTTTAATAGGGAATGTTATAAAGTTATTATGGTTATTATGTGACTGTAATAGTTTTCCTAACAGTATACCATGTGAAATTTCTGATCAAATATTTTCCAATGTTATATCAATTACACTTGCTTATTTTATCAAAAACCATGACTTATATTCTCCAGGCAATTTTAACTTCTCTTATTTTCTGTACCAGATTGTCTTGAAGGACCACCTCGAAATATTAGTTCCTGGATCAAACTTTTGTCTTTGTGTTGTCAGATAAGGTAAATGTGATCAACCTGGTATTTTATTTCACTTTGTTCCTGGAACAACTAACATAGCAAACATGTGTCGAGAGCACATCCAAATGGCATATCCTATTGTAGTGAATATGTCAAATGGAGTTAGTAGCATTGTATGCAAATGTCTTGAGTTTCTTGGCTGCAGAAAGATATTGATTTCGCACTTCCATTTATAAACATGAGAGTTATCTTACACAAACGCATTCATATAATTCTATTATTATATTTTCATTGACAGATCAATCAAAATGAAAAGAGCTTTATATATGGTTCGTGAATTTCATATTTGGGCAATTGTATTTGATTTTCTTCTGTTACAGGAGTTATCACCAATCTATCTTCTCTAATTCAGAAGCAGAGGAACTCCTTAGTATAATTATTCACCTTGTGTTGGATCGCCAACTTCAGGGCTTGTTACTCACTTTAAATGAGTGCATGCAATCCATGATTGGATATTTTCGAGAGGAAGAGTGGGATGCTAGTTGTGAAAGAGTGGCACGGGCTATTGTTTCCAGGCAAGTGTTGCATGCATTCAGTTAAAGTAAAATTCAATTTGCATCTCTCTTTTTTTATCATTGCAATGGACCTGACTGAATTTGGCAGATGTGTTAGTATATTTTCCAAATGATATCAAGTGTGATTTATTGCAACTGCAGAATCCCAAATGATATAAACTCTTTAAGGATCTTGGAATGCATATCTATTACTAACAGCCGTAGCAAGCATCTCAGAAGTCAAATCGCCCTTCAACTCCTTATACTACACTTTGGCGAAAAAGTAAGTTCGCAAATGACAAGTAACTCTCAGTGTTTGTGTTTTATATTCAACCAATTACTTTTCATGTAGGTGAATAGCCATAGAGAAGTTCTGGAGTACCTTTTGTCTGTCAGTATGAAGGACAAAGACTGTGATTTCCTCAAGATATACATCTATTTGGTTTTAGTAGAGAATTCGCTCTTGTGTCATCCTCCGCGAGAAGATCTTGTACTTACCGACCTGTGGTGCAAATATTTGCAAAACTGCTCGACTCAAATCACAAGCACAGATTGGAGATCGTATGCATCAAAGGTATATAAAAGACGGTCTTTTATTTACAATGCCTGTTTTGATATGTATCAGTTGGGTTCAAAGAATTGATTAATGAAAAAGCTTTTGTTTGCTTGTGTGTGTAGGTTCGAAGTAAAGCCGCATACATATTGCAAAGCACCACTAAAAGAAATTGCTGATCATGTATGTGGAATTTGTTTGACATGAAGGCAAAAGCTATGATCATACAGATTTTTTTTTTGTTGCCTTATTTTCATGTCAAAATCATGTCACTTGTTCTTATTTTGCAAAACAAACAAATAGCATGATTGTAATCAGTTAAAGTGGTTGAAAATTTTGACGTTATGGCTTTTGATGTTTAATGGGTGCCCCCTTGGGGTTTTACCCATGAAAGCAATCGTCAATTGAGGATGATTTTGGACGATTTGTGAGCTAATAGTTGGAAGGTAGGCCTCGATCTTATGAGATGATGCATCAATTTTCTTATTTAAGGTGCCAATAATATTCCATCACGAGCAACTAGTTAGGTAGAGATTTTAGAATGAATCTCATTAATAATTTTTGGGAGAAAGCAACACTTTAAAACATATCAAAGAAAAAGAAATACGTTGAATATTTTTCAAAATTATCTTTGTAATCGTAATCTCAGCAAAACATAGCCATCGTCAAGAGAATGAACGAAATATTAAACGAACACAGACATATATCATTTCAATAGTTAAATAAGATCATAAATTGCATGAGAAAATTTGTTATCCTAAACTTTGAGTCCAGAACTAGTTTCAATACCTCCCATACATTACAATTAAAATAAATATGGAACGCTCAAAAGTGTGTTGCTTGAAGACGATGTAAAATTTAACTAGGATGGATCGAAGGAAGGAAGAAGAGCAGCTCCAACACAGCACACAAAATAAAACGAAACTTCAGCAAAGATTGCAAATATAACTAATCATCGCCAAAAGTGGTCTTCTTCCCTGCAAATGGTGAATTTATCAAAAATGGACACAACTGAATGAGATTCTATATTTGTTCACGAACCTGTACTAGCTGTCCCAGCACTTTGAGGCCTGAATGGTGTACCACTGCGGCCACGGCCCCTGCCGCCAAAGTCACGTCCCCTGCCACGGTCACCTCTTCCACCACGTCTGCCACCATCTCTTCCACCAAATCTCCCACCACTTCTACCTCCACCATCCCTGCCACCACTCCAGCCACCATCACGATTATCAGTTTTTGGCTTTGCCTCATCCACAGTTAATGTGTATCCTCCAAGATCAGAACCATTGAGCTCATACGCCTTGTTGAAACTTTCCTGATCCTTGAAGTCTATGTATGCAATCCTGACAACATGAAAGTATCAAGAAAATAAGAGTTTTTCATAACACATACGTTCCAGCTTTATATTGTTATGCAAGTCAAAACAAAATGGATTAAAAAAGGAGCAGACCCTTTGGGAGCTCCAGTTTCATAATCCTTGGGAACGGAGATTCGAGTAATATCTCCACATGAGCCAAAATGCTCCTCGAGAGAGCTCCTAACCTGTACAAGTGCCAAGCGTCGTTATTTAACAGCAGTTTAGAGGAGAATACAAGATTGCATTTAAATACAATAATATACCTGATCCTCTTCAAGTGATCTATCGAAGCCTTTCACGAATATGGTTTGACTCTGACCTTTGCTTCCCTTTTGGTAGTTATCCTTGCTGCAAAAGAAAAAGAATAGATGTGGATCCTTTGAAATATTATAAACAAAAAAAGTTCTAGATGAACCAATTTGAAATTGTTTTTTTTAATGTGCATATACGATGTCACTGAAAAAAAACATTCAAATTAGAATGTCTTTTCCCCGTGAGGCCTTAACCAGCTTTAGTTGAGAACTTACCCGCTCTGAGGGGTATAGGAACCTCTTTCGCGGGCCACATCAAGTCTAACACCACGACCAAATAATTCATTGCCATTCAATTTAAGTGCCTACAGATGGAAAGAAAATACAAATGAACCCTATATAACAATTGAACCACTGTTATGTGGCTGCACAATTTGAAGGAACTGTTGCAATGGTTAAATTCTAATAGAGACAAAAAGTCCAAAAAGGAAGCTAATGACTGAAGCGGATAAACCATTAAAAGATGAGAAACCTTCTTAGCATCTTCCTCAGTAGCAAATTCGACATGGCCAAATCCCTTGAAGCTTCCATCTTCTGCTGTAGCCAGACGCACATCAACAACTTCCCCTGCAGCCTTGAAGAATTCAGCCCTGAAAGAAAGTAAATCAAAATATTACATCACAAGCTTTATATATAATATAGAAAGCACAATAGCAAAGTTCATATAAAGTTACACTTACACATCATCCTGTCCAACATCATAGGACAAATTTCCAATGAATAATGTTCGAGATCCTGGAGCTTGATTCTGAGTTGTAACAATTTTAAGATAATAAAGAATAAAAAAAATCAGTTTGCCTTGACTATCTGAACAGAAAACGAACTAAAATTTTGTCCACAATCATACATAAAACAAAACAGTGGATGATACCGTTTTCTTTTCAGACTTTGTAGCAGTTTGTTTTTCAGCACTAACAACACTAGCATCCTTCATCTCAACATCGTTATCCTGCATTAGCATCAACACCATCTCATAAAAAGAACTAACGAGATCCCCAAACACCAAAACAAGAGGGGTTAAACCTGCAATCTTGATTCTCCCCTTTAGTTAAATTTTCAGGACCCACAACTTTGGACATATCAGAAATTCCTTGATTTCAAATAAATCCAACTCTAGAACGGATTGTGAATTTGCTCCAAAATAGTATATTTATTCAGTGCAAAATAAATTTCAAATACAACACCAAACCTAATCCCACTAGGTAGGGTGGCTATGCAAAAAAATCAAAAATCAAAAATCAAATGATGCGTTAAAAAAAAAGGAGTCATCTAGACAGTGCTTCCTATGTGGGAAGTGAACTACCATATAAGAAAAGGGAAAATAAAAAAAATGTTATAAGAGAGGTTACCTAGTTTGATTTTTCTTGATTCAAAGAAAACTTTGCTTTATGAAATGATTTCTCAAAAACACAGACCACGTTCAGTAGTACTAGATCATGCATGCAATCCCAATTCTACTGCACTACTAACATATCTAAGCACCATTCACCATTGGGTTGTGCAAAGTAGTTCCACACTATTAATCATCTGGCCATCTTACCCACACATGCTCTTAGATTGCCACATGTAACCATTTAATAGGTAGTTGTAATATCCTATAAGTGAACACAGTCACATAAATGCCATTTAAGCAAAGGGCGCATATATGCTCATGCATGTATCTACTACTCAACAATACCTTCTTCGGAGTCTTAAGTGGTTCCTCATCTTCACTTTCCTCATCAGAAGATTCCTCAGATGAGTCAGAGCTATTGCTCTTCTTAGATGCTCGAATCACCTAGCAACAAAAGAAGAAAGTATTAAGCATGTGATACACAACTTGATAACTTGTCAAAATTTAGATAACTGAAAATATATAATTAAAGGAATAGGAAAAGCTAGAATTATTTTCTTAGCTTGTTAACAACACACAAGACTGAAAAGATAGGAGTTACCTTTTTAGTTTGTTGCTGTTTTGAAGGTTCATCGTCTGAACTTTCTTCAGAGCTATCATCCTCATCTTCCTCACTACTACTGCTCACTTTTTTGACAGTCTTAGCAACAGGTTTAGTTATTGAAGATGGGACAGAGCCCTAAAGGAGAAAAAGAATCAAGATCCACAAGAACATAAATGGAATACACAAACTTCAATAAAAAAAAATGATAGGAACACAATATGCATATTCAACTCAGCAAAGTTGTACACAGAATTTAGCAGTTAAACAATAGATAACACTTACCATAACTTTCAACAGCATACATGATTTTCTTAGCTTGTTGACAACATACTTGACTGAAAAGATAGGATGTCTAGAATTACCTTCTTAGCTTGTTGCTGTTTTGAAGTTTCATCATCTGAACTTTCTTCAGAGCTATCATCCTCATCTTCCTCACTACTGCTGCTCTCTTTTTTGACAATCTTAGGAACAGGTTTAGTTTTTGAAGATGGTACAGAATCCTAAAGGAGAAAAGGTATCAAGATCCACAAGAATGTAAATGGAATACATGAATACGTATCAATCATCAAACAAAACCCAAAAAAAAAAGGCATGACATTCACATTCAACTCAGCAAGGTTGCACACAGAATCTAGCAGTCAAACAAAAGATGGCATTTACCATAATTTTCGACTTCTTCTGTTGTGGCGCAACATCACTCTCATCAGAGTCATCCTTCAAAATTAAAAATTGCATTAAACAGCTGAAATATACTAGCCGAGACTAATATATATAGGTTTCTAAAATCAAAGGCCAATAAAATGATTTTACCACTAGATGAGAAGCAACAAAATATCAAATCACGACTAAAAGATCTTTTGCTAAATATTTGTACTGCAGAGAAATATCACAAATAGGATAGTTTTCCTTGTCAGATGCTTTAAAATTGCAAAACCATGAACCACAAGTTACTTGCAAGTTATGGACCTACTATGCTTCTTATACATACTCTAATATGCTCTCATACATATACCCTGTAGAGGATCTTTTATTGACTGTATCAACCTTTAAATTTCTCTCTTAAAAGTTTCATCTATATGTATCAATAATAAACTAGAGGGAAAAAACCCTCTCTCGCACTACAGCTTCCCGATTTACCTCCTCACATATGATCGTGGAACCGACCATGTGGGTCTGCTAGGTGGCGGATTCCACCTTTTGCTACCAATAATAAACTAGTCTACAAAGAGCAGGATACCGGATTACCAAAAAAAATCTAGTGTACCAAGAAAATTGAACTAAGTCAACTTATTCAGGTCTAAATAATTGAATTTTTAATTGACACCCAAATAATTGAATTTATAATGGAAGGGCATCAATAAATTTTTGTAAATAAAACATACTTGAATACCAAACTGAATTATAGCATTAACAAAGACAAAATCAACTAAAGACAATTGTCAAAATTAACTCAAGAGCCATCTGTAAAAGTTTGAATTGCACTTTGATGACAATTGACCAGAATTCCTGAACCTACCATGACTAATCTAAATTCAACTGTAGGACTACTAGCATAAATCATAAATGCATCAATGGTTGAATTCAAATGACTTAAGAACTATGTCACAGTAGAAGCTCACTTCATCTTCGTCAGAATCGCTTTCGGAGCTGCTGCTTTCTTTCCCCTTTTTGGTTACTGCAGCAAAAGAACCATTCTTAGTGGCAACTGCAGCTTTCTTATCTGAAGCAGGAACTATCTTCACAGGTTCCTACACAAATTTTTTAAAAAATGAACATTCTCATTGGCAGCATGACTGTGAGAGAAACAATTGTGAGGAAGAGAATAAGCTATGAAACAGCCAGTGTTATGTTTGTCACACTTTACATCATCTGAAGATGATTCTTCACTACTACTCAGACTTTTTTTTCAGAGATTTTGCCAGTTTACTCGGCTTATTTGGAGGAACTTTAACATGCAACATCAAGTTTCTTATTTTCAGAAGGTAGGTACTTAATTGTTTCTGTCAGTTAGTTGAATGAATTTTAATAAAGACTGCAAGGGGGAAAATAGAATGAGTAGTTAAAGCATTCATATTGATTAAACTCATTGTGCATTACAGTAATGTTAATCAATATTACTTAAGGCAGCAATAAAAATAAAGAAAATAATAACCAGCAAGCTATCATTGTATTAAGTTAAACAAGCTAGAATTTTTATCATTTTATGAGAGAGAAAGGAAACAATAAAGCAATGTTACACACTTCTTCAGAGTCAGATGAGGAATCTTCCTCTGAACTGCTTGTTTCTGGTTTCTTTTTCAATGGGGCATTCTTAAGAGCCTTCTTAAGGTTCCCGATATCCCCCTTTTGAACAGTATTCGCAATTTCTTTCTTCTGCTTCTTTGCGCTTACTTCTTTCTCTAAGGTCAGTTCAGCATCCCTCTTGCCTGGATAATGAAACAATCAATCAAGATTACTGAATAATATAATGTAATAAAATGTGGGAGCAATTCATACCCAGACAATTGAAATAAAGGTCTAACCTTTTTTATCAGGCTTTGCAGATACTGCTGGAACGGCTGGTGCAACCTGGGGTACATCAGTGCTCAATTAGTATGCTGTGGCATTTTCTTCAATAACTCAGTTCAAACTTTCACATTACCTCAACATTGGTTTTCTTGCTTGACTTGCCCATCTCAGATGCTTAGAAAAAGAGAAACTGTAAGCCAAAACAGCAGGAAGCAGCCATCAGACATGTCAATTTACGATCTTATTGTACTAGAACTTGTTCGAAGTGGCAAATGGGTATATTTAAAATTAAAAAAGGGAGAAAATATCAACCACTTCAAAGGAAGGGAATGCATATATCAGAAAAGCATAGCTCTGCATACTAAATTTCTACGGAATCGATCTGATCGCTAACAGACCCATGGCCAGTGAGGTCATTATCAAAGATAGAAATTTGCAGGTAGAACAGCTTAAACCGCCGGCACAATCTAGTGTATCGTATAAAAACAACGTTCTTCACATTAAATAATACCTCCAGCAAAATCCGGATAGGAAAATATTTCAAAAAAAAAAAAGAGTTAGTATTTAAAACTACACAAACACAGCATCGGCCAAAGCGAAGTGAATCAGAAAAGTTTGAACAACACAAGCCCTAAATTCTAGTCAGATCGCTCACCTTGAAAGGGAAGAAGATGTGTAAGAGGGATCCGGTGGCGGAGGCAAGCCCTAATCTGCTAGGGTTTTGAAGCGTCGACGAGGGTTTTATAGAGGCGGAGTACGAACCGCTTCCACATAGACATTTTCTATACGTAATAATAATATATAAAATAATTAGGAGCTAATGAATAATTTTAGATTTAGGTCCTTTATAAAATAATAATAATATATTTTTTAAAAAATAAATAGAAGTATAAAATAACGGACTAATCGAACTAAAATGAGCAATATATTACTATCAATTTTTATGGAGCCTCTAGTCCACATTATGTTGGGATTAAAAAGGACCAAAAATAGTTCATAAAATATGGATGAGTTGAGTCGTGCGTGAACCTCTTGGTTAAGTTTGACTCGAGCTCAAAGTTGATTGAGCTCGAGTCAGCTCATTTAATATTCAAGTTTGAGTCAGCTCGTTTAACATTGAGTCAAACTCGAACCTATTTATTACTAGTTCGAGGGCTCAGCCAGACTAATTTAATATTATAAATTATAAATTCTAGAAGCTTTTGTGGCTAAAATATTTTGTGAAGTTTCCCTATGGTTGAAGGTTCAAATCTTAGTATTCAAGGGGTGTGAGTTTCATTTTGATTGTGCAAGCTGAGTAGCTTATGATTAACTGGTCGAGCTTAAACCTGATTAATTTTCCCGAGCACCCAAGCTTAAGCTCAGCTTGGCCCTTTTACACCACAATGGGGCGGCTTCGTTGTTTTTTATCTTTTGATAAAATTGCTTAATAAAATAATAATAATAAATTATTAACGTTTCTACCTATTTTTTACTTATTCAACTATAGAAGTGAAATAGGATATACATTATATATTTATAATACTATTTATATTTGTGTTTGTTTATAATACTATTCAACATTATATTTGTGTTTTTAAAAAATATTAACTTCAACAATTTATCAATAATACGAGTTTTATTTATTAAATTTATATTTTAACTAAGAGCTACGCACAGTGATGGGTTTTTACCTCCTCTGTGTTGGCTCTGGGACAGATTGGAGCGAGCGATTCACCTTTTGCCACATAGTTACACTTTAGTTGAGTTCGCGATCTGAAATGACTTTAATGCCCTTTAGGTTCAAGAGAAACAGTGGTGAAGAATGAAGATCGCCATGGATGAGATGAGAATACTGTATAATGTCCTCGATGGACGCGGCGAAGATGAAAGGCGAAGGCGGATTTAGAGGGGAGAAGGAAGTGGTGGGCGGCGGAGAAGCGATCGTCCCCACTCAACGCAACTGGCCGTCTCCAGGAAATGGTGGAACTTGGACATTACGAAGAGCAAGCAGATCGATCCGATCGCCAAAAGAGTATGAGAAAGCCTCCACCTTTTTGTCCCAGCGGAATCTGCGCTTCTTCCCATCACGGTCTCTTGAAAATCCAATTCCGTTAGTAAATTAATTCATTTACTTATTTTAATTTCTATTATTTATATCGAGATCCTGATCGAGATTGAGATTGTCATTCCGGATTTATGATCCCGAGGCCATTGAAGGAAAAGCATCTCCCATCTTCTCATATACCTTTGTGGGCGAACATCCAACTTGATTGATGCTGCATCCAATTAATTGGTCCGGAAGCTGGGTTCCTGCCCCGCCCCGCCGTCTCCGCCTCTCTGCGTGATGAGTTGGTCTCCCTTTCCACATTAAGAAGCGATGTTTCTGACAGGGTATGTTCTTCAAGCAATTCCTCAAATTTATGTTCGATTGGTTCATTCATCTCCTAGTTTATGATGTACTTTGTCGATTTTCGGTCTCGGTGAGAAGCTTTTGTGAATCATTCCTCTGGGTCTCCAGGTGTGTTAGGTTGATCCAAAAGTTTATTCAATTGACGAAGAAATCTCTCTCTTTCGTTGGGGATTTAGATGGGTAATGAATAATATTTGCTCGTTGTAGTGATTGTTTCAAAAGTTGTTTTTCTGACATGAAAGAATTTTTTTCCCCTTTTATCTCTTTCCATCTTTGAGATTTTTTTGCTTTTTGTTGTAGTGATTTATTCAAAAATTGTTTTTTTCTTTGGCATGAAAGATACTTGTCTCCCTTCTTTTATCTCCTTTTTCTATCTTTGTGAAAAATTTGCCCCCTCTCTTGTTTATTTTCCCCCTTCTTTCAAGTTTGCAGTCAGAAGGAGGAAAACAAAAGTGAGGAAATTTTCTCTTTTAGGTGGAAGCATCAACATTATTGATGAAATGCCTTTCTGCAATTATGCTATGATATCTTGTTCTTCATCCTTAGTCAGAAACTTCTTCTTTGTTGAAGTAAAAGGAGATATCGTTCACCGCAAGCGGCCCCACGGCAAGATACAAATAGGTAAATCGGGGGTATTTTTCCCTAACATAGCAGTCCTTTGCGCAGGGAAGTCAGATACCCAACGAAATATTTTGTACTCGCTAGAAATTAACCCCAAGACTTTTGGAGCAGACAACCATGCAAGTACCAACTGTGTCAACCCCTACGGGCAGAAATTTTCTCTTTGTTGTAGGAAAAGGTGATTACGCTCACTCCAGGTGCCCTCACAGCCCGTCCCCATGAAACTTCTTCTTTGTGATATACAAGATGCCGGCTTGGTTCTAATTGATTGGAAATGATCTACTCAAAGGAGCTTGATTTAGATAGTTAATCCTAAATTCCTCCTTGACAGATGAATTATATTGAGCACTATGGTAATAGCATTGTCGTTTTGATTAGTTTTTTGTATACGAGGAGAGTAGCTATGTTGAGTATTTCACAAGGTCACTTATATTGTCTCTTCTGTTAAAATGGGTTAAATCTTCCATCAGCAAGTTTTGGAACACAGGTCCTTCGAGTTGGGATGACTACCCTTTCAGAAACTTATAGTAATGGATTTTAAATCAGGTTTTATGGTACCTTGTGAAATTTTATGGTTTGTTCAGAACATAGAAATAGCTGTTTGATCTTATATTAGAGTATCCTATGAGATGGCAGTAATGGTGTTTTATGAATTCTATCTTGTTTTTACTCATTCATATTTTAAATAGTATTGTAAATGAGGTCTTTCCCTTTTAGGGAATCATAGGTAGTTCATTTCAGACAGGGAAACAAAAAGAAAATAAAAAACCTTGTGAGGTGCAGTCCCTTCAGGATGAGAAACGGTTCCCACCACAGGGATGTAGGAGGAGAGGGTGTTCTTTTAAAATTAAACTAAACAACTGAATGGAACTTGAGGTTGAAGAGGTTAAACAAAGCAGCTTGAGTGTCGGTTGGGTACTAAATGGAAAGTATTCGGGATTAGATGATAATCACGTAGGAGTGAGCTTTTTATTTTTACAAGAAAACATTATTTAACATTTCCATTTTTTTCACTTCGGTGTTAGTAAGTTCCTTTTATTGATTATGAGATAAGAATGTAAAAGATGCTTTTTATTTGACATCATTTTGTATATTCAACTTGCAGAACCACTGGAATTTTTTCAAAAAAAATCCTTCAGAAGCACACCTACATCAGATGGTTGATACATATTACATCTTAGCTACTTTGATGGTTGCCTACTGAATCAATATTATGCATTTGGCAGATATATGGTTATGAGAGAATCTTGAATGAATAGTCAGATGTCTGGTCATGAGCAGTTGATCATTCTGCAACCTTCGCTGTGATTTGTTTCTGCTACAATGCTAATAGAGGGCAAAGATTCTGATGATAAATTTTGACATTCATGGCGATACAACAAAATCCATACTATGAACAAAATGAACAAGGCGGACAATGAATTTGGAAATATTGAGTAGCTCAAGCGAAGCTTCTGTAGCATGAAATATTTGGTTTTCAGGCGTTTCATCTTGATATTATCTATTCTTGTAGTTGGAACTGTTATTTCTTCGTTCCCTGGAACCAGTTTCCTTACATTGAGGATCTCAAATTGGATAGCCATCATTGCTACTTCTAACTTGCAGAATTCTATCACAGGAGAGAAATTCCTGGAGGTTCCTCTGATTATTTGGGGTTTGAACTTTGAACAATCAGAAAACCGCATTGGCTAGGGCATGCTTGACTGCTACATTCTTGAACAGAACTCTTTTGAACCTAGCCCGAGCGCATCTCTATTCTACAAAGGCTTCGATTTTCTAGAACCTATGCCATTTGATAAGTTATTCAATTTTGAAAAGTTCAATGTTCTATGTGATGGATTTGCCCAGTTGGGATGCTATTCCGATCTCCTGAACAAAAGCAAGCCATTTGAGGTCCTTAAAGGTAGTGGTAGGAAGTGGACAAAGGAAAGGGATCTTGATCAGTTGACGCAATGCAGGAAAGAGTTGGTTGATGGTACTTAAGTTATTTGGATCCTGGGGAAAACCCTTTCCTTTGGCTCGACCATTGGCCAGTTAAGGATTATGCAAATATATTTGAATGTCTTGTGGTAGTCGATGAGATAGAGAAGGGAATTGCTAAGAACACATCGAAGATTAGAGATGTAGGTAGGGAGGTGAGACATAATTCTAATGCTTCACAGAAGAAAGAAAGTTCAGATGGCTTGCAAGATTGGATGGTTCATTGCAAGAAAGTAGAGCAAAGATTGGGTGGAATTATGGATGTGTTCTTTAGATTGTTGAATGGAGCTCACAGATTCGTGCGCAGTTCAGAGAAGACTTGTACCTATGTTGAGTGAGTCAACATTCTTTTTCTTCCTGGGACATGGCTGTTCCGACTTAGATGCTGCGAACACATTCAAGAAGAAAAAAACACCTCTATTTTCTTCACATCCAAAGCTATCTTCATCTTGTTGACTAGCCTCTTGGTTTCCTGCAGCCTTTTAAACACACCGATACCTCTTATTCTCTACGACATTGTGCCGTGAGAAATTAGATTCTTTTTGGTGATGCAAATTAGATAGATAGGTAGGTAGGTAGGTAAACTTTGATGTGGATGCAAATTCTTGGAGTAAGAGTGAAGTAAGGAATTATTCTTTGAAGGTGGTGATGTTTTTTTCTTCTCTCCTTTAGATTCTTGTTGTCTTTTGAATGACAATGAATACCCATTTAACGATTGGATACATGTAGTGAGGTATTGTAGATGGAATCGATGTGCGGTAAATGGGAGTCGATTGGATACTTGTACCTCAGACCGAATGAACGATTGGATACATGTAGTGAGGTATTGTAGATGGAATCGATGTGCGGTAAATGGGAGTCGATTGGATAGTTGTACCTCAGACCAAATGGCTTAGATGAATTAGTTTTTTCCTTAAACCAACTCATTTATCTCGATCGAGTTGCTTCCGACTCGAGCAAATTCAACTAAGACCCTATACTTTTTCAAACCTACAATCTACCTTAGGTGAAGTTACTTGGATTTTCAAGTTCACATCTAGTCAAGCCACACAATTTAGTCGAGCTCAATTAGTTTCTTCTTCGTCAATCAAATTCAATTATCTTCGTATCATTTATTTGTGATCCCAAACGAGTGTATATAAGAATTCTATACATTGAGAATCAATACTAAAATGTTAATAAATTTTGGGACTCTATCAATGGGGAAATAGCAATCAATATAGCATAACCCATTTATTGGTGAAGCATAAATGGATCTATTCTTGTATGATATGATCCTTTCAATTCAAACTGATCATTATGGGAATCTGATCATGTTGGACGACCAATGTGATTGATCACATTGAATTTTGTCATCGGCTAGTCGGTGGTGAAAGTAATTTGATGAGTCTTTTAAAGAAATTTGGTTAGGCCAACTTGATATGATTCTTAAAAAAAGGGAAGAATATATACTTCTATTCGGGTGGCTTTTCTCGATAGGCAAAACCGCAAAAAGGATATAAGTAGTGAAAAGTAGAGAGGAAAAAAAAATAATGAATGGGAAAAGTATGACAACTTGTAGCTCAAGGTTGAACTAGTTGAATGAATCACTATGAGTTCAAAGTAAACACATAAGTTTTATTAAAGTCATGTTTACTAAAAGAGAAGGAAATGAGGGAGAAAGGAGTGCTCTTACCGACGGGTGTCCAATGAAGGTCAACCGTTGATAACCCTCAATTCTTGTTGTGTATCTACTACCCCCTACATAGGCCTTGTGACCTATGATCTTGCCAAGGAAAGGGAACAAGTCACTTTCCTATCCATCGCAAAGTAACTAACCTTTAGTCTTCTTTCCCTTCGTCTCATCCCAAGTAAACAAAGTCCTAGAATCTAAAGAAAGCAATGTAACATGGAGTCGGACGATGCTTTGCGTAGTTTGTACCCTCCGATCGCTAAAAACAACATCAAAAGAACAATTAAAGCAAAAGAAGTATTCCCAACACCAAAAAGACAACCAAAGGAAAGAAAGATTCCGAAATGCCAAAGGCTCAACTTGCAATACTCAACTCAAATCAAATCGAACCTATCTTCTAGCATAGTCTCTCATCCTATTTAAGTTCATCCTTGCTCCTCGCCTCCTCATTCCTCCTTCGATCCACCATTTTTTAGTTTCCTTGGTCATACGCGACTCTCAGAACACGATCATCACCAGCCTCCCTCTACATATACTATGAGTTCTTCTCATTACAAACCCAGCGTCGATCTGATAAGAGAACTTACAAAACAAGTAAGTATTAGTTTATTTTATTTTGATGATCTTTAAACTTGTTCAAAAATTACTATTATTATTATTATTAATATTAATATAATTAAATTAAATGATTAAAAGGAAGGCAGCACTAAAATCACAATAAAGCCAAAGGCGCTCGCAGTCACTTGGGGCAAAGACTCTCGCTACTGGGAGATCGATGAACAAAAAGAGTATGTTTTTTTTTTTTAATTTTTTTTTTTAATTTTCTTCTGTAAAGAATTTCATTTCATTTCATTTCATTTAATCAGGAACTAATTTTTGAAACACGTACAGTAAGGAGGGTTCGATCACATTGAATCAAGTGTCATGGCTGGAGGTGACTGGTAGTTTCTCGATCAAAGACCTAAGTGAGGGCATCTATAACCTCAAGTTCAAGGTGTCGTTGAAGGCAAACGCGTTTGGATGGCAAGGTAGCCCTGTGTACTTCTTCGTGGTGGATCCGAGTACTAACAAGAAGAGATGGAAGAGGAGGGATTTGAGCAGCCCAAAGAAAAGCTTGAAAGATGAATATGTACCTACCGATCTCAATTTTAAATTCACAGAAGATCACAAGAAGAAATTCGACCAAATCAATTTTGGATTGTACGAGATATGGAAGGGGGGATGGAAGGGAGGCCTAGAAATCCAAGAAGTTGTCATAGAAAAAATTAATACATAAACGATTGTACTGACTGAAGAGGAAGGAAGGAAGGAGAAATAATTAATATGAAAATAATAAATTAAGGATCGAGTGGATATGATAATCTACGTTTGTTTGTTTGTGCTTGTGATTATGCATGTAATCCAATCCTTGGATGCTTGTGATCATAATAAATAGTGTGTGTTTTTGCGTATAATGTGATCTTTGTTGTTTATGGAATTCAATTGTTACAAGGCTGAGATTTGATGTTCCTCTTGGGCATTTCCGCAAACAAGTTCATGGTGATGACGGAGACACTCGTTGTAGGATTGAAGAAGCGATAGAGGTCGGGTTGCTTGTTGATGTTCTTTCAATATACATAAGATCAATTAAATAAGCAAGATTGAATAGGTCATTAAACTAAACAAATAAGTTTGAATACATATGTGTTTAACTTGTTAATGTTCGTGAATAATGTTCACGAATCATGTTCATTAATAAAACTCTTATCAACATGTTAAAAAAATAAAATAAAATAAATAAATGAGTTTGAATTATCAAACTCAATAACCAATTAAGCAAGCAAAAGTTTCAAAAAATCAAAGAAACTTAAATTGAAAGCTCGGTAACACCTAAGAAAAATCAAGCTCAAACTCAAGTTTAAGCCAAGCTTGAATTGAGAGATCGATAATATCTAAACGAACCAAGCTTCAAACAAACTCGAACTTATAAAAAATAAACCAGTCAAGCTTAAATAATCATTCTAAAAGCTTAGTTCATTTTAAGCTCGGTTACCTTATCAAACAAGTTTGAACGTCCCAAACCTAGGTTCAGCTTAAAACAGCGGAAGTAAAGATAGAATAAAAACAAAGTTAACACTTTTATTTTTTACTTGGTTCACAACTTAGCAACTGTCAATTCAAGATCTACACTTATTGAGTACTTTCGTTGAGTAATTTTTGAATAATTACATAGAATACAATTGAAAGTACAGTTTAAATGAAAACCAAGTATTTGTGGTTTTAAGATCCAATCTTTGATTTGTAGTTGGAGAAGGAAATGGTAAGGGGCTAAGTGCAAGCAAATCTCGGCCCTCCAACTTACCACCGAGGGCCCGAGGCCTTAGCTTCCACTCTCTGATGGATATAAAAAGCCTTTCTTTTTCTGGATTCGATAGATAAGTTGCGATGTTTTATCTGAACGAGTGAGTAATGTTGCGATGGTATTTAAAAATCCTATTAGGTTTTTCTTTTGGAATTTTGATTCTTTTTTTAAATGATTAATTCGGGTTTGATTTTAAAATTGTTTATTTCTTACTATATTATTAAGAATCTGACCCTAATACTAACTGTTTTCTAATTAATTTGGTGAAGCATCTGAAATTACAATAATAACCCTTTTATTTTTTCACATCGAAAATTTTTTAAGATCAATTAGTAATTTTAATT
>JBAMIE010026941.1:0-19197 GCA_037177295.1 Kaempferia parviflora
TACGTGAAAAAAAAAGCTGTTGTCAATCGATCAGTTGATCGATTGACAGCATTCAATCGATCAGGTCAATCGATCAACTGATCGATCAACTTACGTTTTTTTCCTCACGTAACGTGAGTGGGACACGGGGACAGAGAGAGGCGCGGGACAGAGGATCCGAACTGTCCGATAGGCATCTGAAAGATATCATATGCAATTAGCCGAACCGATCCGAGTTATCGATCGAACAAATTGGCATATGTATCTTACTTTAGCCAGAGATAGTAACTTCATTTGTAAACTTAATATATATGTTCTCTCTAGAGGTAAACCATCCATCATTTGTCTTCAAGGGTTTGATGTTGGTTATCACGCACTTCCTTTAGCCATAAATAGTCCATTGCAAGCTCAGGGTTTGAGGTTGTAAATAGATGTATGCCGAACAGATATTACAACAATGCACATAGTAATAACGGGTGTAAATAAAATTCTGCAACGGAGAAGCATTAAGGAAACGAAAACCTTATTAGATCACAGGGCAACAAGGTAATTTAAACCTTTACAGGACAAAAAGAACGAGGTCGCCCATCCATAATCTGCCACAAGTATCCAATTAAGAAAACTGTACGGTGTTTGCGGTCCATAAACTGTGCTAAAACAATTTGAGAAAAAAAAAAAAGCAAGTTGACCAAGGAGACAACACACTCCAGGCGGTTTGAATTGCAGATAGCTTTGTTTTTGGTTCCTGAAACCTACCTATGATTTCAGGCTTGCAAACTGAACTTGGAGATTGAGAGTATATGTGGTCCTTCCCCCGTAGAATCATTGTTTCAATAGCCAAGGAGTCGGTCAACTTATGATCCACCCTACCATTTGTTGAAGATGATGTGCAACTGAGGAAACCATGCTTCGGATCCTTAGCAAGGTATGTTGGCTCTGTAATCCCTGTTTGATACACCTATCTGTACAAAGTGCACAACCCTTCCAAGCAGCTCCGGTGTCTCAACCAAAGCCGAACCCTTCATTGGCCTCATGGATAGCTAAAAACAATCGCTCCTGCAACTGCTCTTTTGAAGTGTATTCGGGCAAGTCCAATTGGTTAAAGCTGCAGCAAATACAAAGTAAAAGACGGCATGAGGAAATGCCTTTGATGGGAGTCTCAATGCAACTCAGGCACAAAAATGTATTGCTTCTGGAAGTGCATGATAACCACAACTAATAGGAACAAAACAAAATAGAAAGAACATCAGACGAAAGAATGCAACTCATTAGAAGTCTAGCATAGCGATTATAAAAATCTAGTGTTTTACTAACTATATTCAGTCACTTGGGATGTGAGCTTCCTATTCTTGACTACGTGCTTGTATGAAGTCGGCCTAGAAAAAGTACATAGACAAGGAAATTCCATAAAAATTGTTATCAACAAATTACTCATATCGCTCTTTTTGCAAATGGTTCTCTACAAGGATTTTCCTACATAAATGTGTGACTTACAGTTGGTCCACGCAGGCCTCCTTTGGAAGAAAAAAAAACCAATCTACTTCATTTTAACTTTTCAGAATACATATGCCACAATTGGAGGAACAACATACCATGTATGAGCTGAAGGCAGATGATGGGGGCTTCCATATGCTTTGTGAATCTGAAACCGCTGAGAACCTGAAATTCCTTGAAGAGCACTAAAACCTTCCAATGGCACCTATCAATATAGGAAAATCGTTGGTAAAGGGAACAAAACATCAACTAGTGGAGACAGGAAGAAAAAAAAAAAAAAAAAAAAAAAAATTCACAATAACAATCAAAATAATAATAATAAATGCACACAATGAGTAATAAGCTGATGAAATCATGATTCAGACAGTAATAACAATGGCTGGTATTACAAATTCAAGTATATAGTATAACAAATAATGATAGACTACAAGGTTTACACATTGGCACACAAAAGAGAATATTAATCATAGCTGACCGATTACAAAGGCAGAGCCCTTGTCTACTCATGTGCCAATATGAAGAAATAGCAGTCGTTAAAGAAAATGCCAACAAATACAAGCACAACAATATGCTGTCATCCTCGTGGCCAGGTAAGGTCTGTTTGGACATGGGTAATATTTTTAGGCGTGAAACAAAGTAAAGGAAGATTCAGCGAAGATAATAACAAGCTCTCATAGAGATTTCAGAAATAGAAGGCTTAATTCCAAGAAATGCATTAATAAATTACCAAATGATTTGTAAGGCAATATTGAAAAGGTTGAATCCAATAATCTCATTCATTTCAAGTCCAAAAGCATAGAGTTCATAACCTAGACAAATGGATCTCCTTCTGAGCACAGTAATGTTCTTGCCCATCAATCAAATTAATGTCAAGAAAAACAAATTGTTGCTTTACCGACTTCAAAAGTGATTACTTTGTTGGTGCTTCAGGGGGTTACACAAAGAAGCTTATAAGATGGAATCCACCATGCCTAGCAGCCACCACATGCTATGGTGTATGCTAATCCTTCTAGTTAGATAGCACTACCACATAGAGGTTTCTCTATGTATTCGCCAATTATATTTATTTGCATCTAAGATATTTAATGCTTCATAGCTTACCAACCATAATTCTAATTAAAAAAATTACCTTCGAGGTACCAGTAACAAATTGCAGGAATCGGGCTTTGTCCTCCTTACTGAAGCCCTGAACAACTTCCCAAAACCATTGAATAACAGGGGACGCATTACTGTAGCCAGAATATTCAGTATTGGTTCTCAAATCATCCACTGCAGGAGGTACACAGAGTAAGCATAAGAGAACGAGCATATGAATATATAATACCATGATAGATTGATGAATGATAAGTCTGAAAAAAATGTATCAAATATCAACTCACAATCGATATCTGGAAGTCCACTTATCAACAACTCAAATTCTTTATCATTGAAAATGGAAATCAGATCCTTGGGGATCAACTCGTTAAATCCTTCCATAAATGCATTTATCTGAGGCCTAATTGCAGTTGTTAGTAAATGTTCTGCCACACGATCAACATATTCATGTTTGTTTTCTTCTGTGACACGAATATTTCTTCCCCCAGGAATCAATTCAGAATCAGTTACCTGAAATATATCAATACACAAATATGAAATAACAAGGCATAATTACCTGAAATATATCAATACACAAATATGAAATAACAAGGCATAATTACCTGAAATATTTTGATACACAAATATGAAATAACAAAGCATAACTTACTGAATGATTTGAAAGGACTATAACTTCAAAAGATACATAAAAAAAAAAGATATCATATTTTTTCAGGTCAAAAGATTAAGAAAAGCACCATACTTGGGGATTTAAAACACTAAATACGATATCATATTTTTTTTTTCAGGTCAAAGATTAAGAAAAGCACCATACTTGGGGATTTAAAACACTAAATACATGTCTCAATTGACAGAGCATTAGCAAGAAAAGGAAACGCTTGACATAGCATCATAGCTTATTATTCTAGGGCTTCCACTGCTAAACTTGGTAGCAAGAATGCAGAATATAATACAAGGCCAATAGGTACGACACGAAGAGAACTGTAAATAAAAATAAGAAAAATAATAAACCCAATAAAAGCCCACACATAGGCAGGATGTTTGGTCATTATGTTAACAGTAGATATAAAGATTTAAGCCATCCAACATTTTACCATGCACATATCTAATTAAAAAAATGCAACTTCCTATAGCAACCATATTTTCCCTGCCTATAGTTCCTGGATAGTTAAGCACAAACACACAGATCATACAAAATATATACTTCACAAACTTAATACAGTTATTATCAGGAACACATTATTAGACAGAAGAAAGTAAAGACAGTCTTCACCTCTGCCTTTTCGCACAATATCAATTTTTCCTCATTAGGATCCATACTAAAAGTAAGGTCCAAAACGTCGCTTATATCATTCTGCATCAACATGAAAATGAACACAAATTGTAAATAAATATTTTAGACGGTGGGGACACAAATGAAACAACAAAGAATAAAATAAAAACAAAATACGTTATGTACTCTAAAGTACCTCAAGCATCCACTTCAGGTTCTTATAGTAATCTGGATCAACAGCCTCAATGTCATGATAAGTAACCTTTACTCCAAGAATGTGCTTATAGAATGATCTTGTGAAATGGACATCAAGGAGCTGACCATCAAAGAGTGCTTTACCAACCTGGAAAAAAGAAACAATTTAGCAAATTTCAGATAAAAAAGTTTGAAGAGCTACTAGTTAAACAAACAACATACCACTCGTCCAACAAACTTGAAATATGAAAGATGCTCTGTCTGGTATACTGAATTGGGATTTGGCTGGAATGTTGAATCATTTCCAACAGTCGTAAAAAGTAGAGCGCCCTTATCAAAAATTACACGAGAAAGCAACTGATACCATTCCCTAGTAAGTCCACCTGCATCAATGCCTTCTTCTCCTTGAAAATGCACAGTCAATTTTCCCTTTAAATCTTGTGGTGAACGCATTCGCAATTGGTTATATGAATCCTCCAATATATAAGCTCTTCTCACTGATATTCTAACTGGGCTGTGATGATGGTCATGCTGATGTTTTATCTTTGATCGAAAATGAGAACGTTTATTGTCAAATTCAATGAATCTTGGTATTTTAAGCATGAGAGAAAATGACTTCTCAAGTAAACCAGGATTCTGTCGGATGAACGAATTTAACAACTTTCTATGCCTCTCTAAAAACTTAACAAAAACAACTTGTTTTTCATCAGTATTTGCAGACCCAGAAGATTTCTGTCCTCCAGCTGAGGTACTTGCATCCTCGATGTCAGTTGCCACAGAAGTAAAATCTGGTACTGCTTCATATTGCCCAGGACGCAGCTTTTCACATGTCACAAAGAATGACTCTATATATGGCAAAATGTTTTGCACTCCAGGTGGAAGTGGTGGCACTGCACCAGTGCTAGTGGATGCTGAATTTCCTGAAAGAGATGCTGAATCTGATGGAGTTTCTGAAGACATCTCAATTTTACTTATGCAGTTGCTCAATTCTAGCCATAAAGGTTCCAGTGTAGAATTTATAACCCATACATGAGACAGGGCATCAGTTTGGTCTTTCTCAACAAATGAATCAGGTTTCTTTTTTTCATGCAATGCAGCAACAAGGGAGCTCAATGCCTGAAGAACTCTCAAGATTGCAGTCCCATTGATAGAAGACGAACTCAGAAGAGCTTTTTCAGCATCCTCATATAAATTAAGTTCTTTCATAGCAAAAACACGTAAATTCCCAACAGAAGTGACAAGCTCTGTAGTGAATAAATGGCAATATGTAGGAGCACTGGCCACCATTTTTTTTAACACCTCAGCCACGAGATTGTAAGCATTATCTGACAATCTGCAAAAAAAAAAAAAAAAAAATCACTCAAGAAGCACCAAAGAAATATTTCCAGGTAAAAAACTGAATACTGGAGCAGCAGTGGGGCTCAATTCGACAAGGTAATCCAGTCTCTTTGCCTAATTTTACATGGCATAAATCAAGTAGGTGTGTGTGACATGACAACATTCCCAAACAAAACTGAAAGATGCTAAATAGGAAAATCAAATGAGTTAAACGTAGCAGGCAAAAGGAAAGAAACATGCAGCACAGAGTAGGTTAATTTCATTAATGAAACAAAAACTATATTGTCTTTCACCATGGAAGTTACATAACCTAATTAAAGATGAATCAATATGATCAGATTAGCGTGTAGCTTGACTGATGATGAAATATATTAGTATGACTTACAGCCCTAGATAAAGCTTGTGTAAAAAAAGCTACTACAACAGGCTCTTATAGATTCTAACAGAAAAGAAAATTTTGTTAAGGTTTATTATCATTTATAATTATCTTGAAGCATAACTAATGAGGAAAAAGTAACTTTGACAAATAATCTTGTTCTACCAATCTCATTTTCAATTATGGAAGTAGGTACAAGGCCTAGATCATGCAGAGAAGGCAACTGAACAAGAAAAGAATCATACCCTTCTCGTGCAAGCAATGAGCATAGAAGACGAAGCTCTTCTTCCGGGATACTCAGTAAAATATCATGTGTATTTCTTTCATTGTTAATACCACAAGTAGAAGGCCTTCCAGAATCATCAGCTTTGATCAATTTAACATCCTCATCAGCAGAAGACACAACAGCATCGGCAGATAATGGTGTGTCTTGGATAGTTTGCTGCTCAAGTGAAATTTCAGCTTTGTTGGAGAGGCCAGAGTCAATAACAACCTCAATAAGGTTTAACAACTGAAAAGAAAAGGTTCAGTAAAAGTCCAGAACTTGAAATAGGAATTAGATATTGGCTCCTCTTGTTTACTAGCAGTACCTGTTCCAAATGGGAAACACTCCTCGTGTACAATGGTTGCCTCAGGAGCCCCAGAAGCAACACAATCGCATAAGCTCCAATTCTAAATTCAGGTTTATCTTCATCCATTAGTACAGCTTTCCCACGTCCCCTGTCTGTTGCTTCTGGTGAAATTGCCAATTCAAGATGTAGTAGCAGCTTTGACACTTTGGGATGGTTCTTAGCCAAGTAAGTCAATGTCTCCAGAATACGACGTGATAATAGTGGGGGAACTCCTGCACATTTGAGAAAGAAATAGTGAGCATGAAGAAAAATATTAATAAATGATGATAATATTTTTGCTTAGCAGATGGAAACAACAATAAATAGCTGTTGACCAAGAAAAAACTTGTATACTCAATTTTAAAGGACTCGTGACCATATCATCAAACAAATATACTTCATGTGATTGAACAAATATTCTGCTGAAGTTCAGAGATTACCGCCATGAAATTGAGGACGAGAATATGCAATATAACTCTGACACCCATACAACCTAAATGGTGATTCAGAAGATTCAGTTGAACTGTTAATAGGTCCACTCAGATCAATCATTAGCATTTCCATCAAAATTTTCACCAAAGAAGTTCTTGTCTCATGATGGGTACATAGATTCAAGAAAAGCCTCTGTAGTTGACCTTTGTACAGTGGCTGCAAATCAAACACCACAAATGTCGATTGACAATCATGTAATTTTTTCATTAAACATCAAAATAGAAAAAAAAATATGCAGTTACCTGAACTATACGCAACAATCTAATCATTGCCTTAAGATCATTCATGTCAACAAGGGGAACACCATCAGTTTCAATCAGTTTGCCTAGTGCAGTTCTACGTGCAGCAGCCTCAACATTTCTGTCCAGACTAGACCCAATACCATCACCATGTCTAGAAGACTCACCCCGGCGACTCCTGGAACTCATGCCAATGAGTGCTCCAGTATGGTGCCGATGGGCAAATCTTTCACGCAACATATTTGCTTCGGCAACAAGTGCAGGGGTCAGTGTCGCCAAAAGAGTATCAGGTGAGGTCAGAAGCACCTAAAATGAACAGTGTGTTATTCATCATGGAAAATGACATTTCAAGGAGGATGCTTATAGATACCACGATAAATGAAAAAAAAACAGATCTAAGCCTGATATATTCGCATTGTGTCTGTCCAAAGTATCTAGGTTCTGCAACAGCATCTAATACAAGAGCTTAAGCTAAGCAGCAAAGTTTACCTCTTCTCGAACATCTGAAGGAAGTGTAGCAATTATTGAAACAGCATCCATCTCAACTGGTTGACCTTCCAATTGTTGTGATTCTTGTCTCCTTTGAGCCCGTTGTTGTGCTAGAACCTCGTCCCTTATATCAGGTGGAAGTGCAGCAAGAAATTCAGGATCAATATCTCCATCAGCTTGAGGTTGTTCATTTGAAGCCTGTGACACTTGATTCTGCCGTGAGGAAAGTACTTCAGCTCGCAATTCCTCTGGAAGAGCCTCCAAAAATGTAGGATCTATTGTATCTGCATCAACATTTACTGTTGGTTGCGGCTCCTGCTGCTCCTCATTCTGCTGTGGGACCTCACTCACACTTTCAAGAGATGTATCACGGACACTAACTGGCATAGCATTTCCTGCATTTCCTGATGACCTTCTCAGCCTACTCACCGACTGCAAATCACCCAAAGGAAGTCTATCAACAGGACCTTGCCTATCTCCATCATCATGTCCATCTACACTCCCAATTTCTACTTCCAAACTGCGAAGGCTTTCTCCTATAGTTGCCCCACTTCCACTGCTTGCTTGACTCACTGCTTCAACATCTCGCACGACAGCATCAGCTCGTTCATACTGCATCTCTGACACTTGCTCACCTGCACCAGATGCACCGGTGTCTTGAAGTGAATCACCACTGGAGGTTACAATACCAGCATTTCGAGAACCGTCTATTGCTTGTGAAGGTATAACGATGTTCTCGTTGTTCTCATTAACTCCTGCAGCTCTTTCTTCCCTAACTTCAGTCTCTGCAATTTGCAACTGACTGGGTTCATGTTTTTCTTGAGGACTATTAACCAGCATGCTTTGGTTTTGGACAAGTGTAGGTGGTCTTAGTCGGGAAACAAGCATTTCTTCAATCCCCTGAGGCACTGCAGGGGCACTAGATGCACCACGTTGATGGCTATCATCCAACCACATACTAAAACGATGTCCCTGTCGTCCATTCCTCAATGTACGGAAGATAGCATCCATTCTGTAGGAAGTGTTCTCATTGTTTCTATCTGAGAAAGCTATATCCACTGTATTTTCTGAAAAATAAAATAAAAAATGAAAGCATGAGATGTCATTAGTACTTCTTGAACTACATAGTTCAACAAATATGTTTCTTATAATGTGTTAATTGAACTAAAAATGATTAGACAAAAAAATTATGAAAAGTAAAAGATTGAGCATGAACCAAAAAAAATATAATTTGACCTGATTGTCTCTGGTGGACTAGATGTCTATACGAAGAAGGCTCCTCCAACAACGGATGTTCAAGATGAAGGGCACTGTTGTCACCAGTTCGTCCAAGAAGATTGTAAATGGATGTTGTTCGCCCTTGACGTCTAGAGCCAAATATGTCAACAGGCATTACAGAAAAATTGTCACTACCTAGAACTTCAATGTGATCAAAAACATTTATTCCACTAATTCCCTCCTCTAACTGGAGTATTACACCATCATCATCTTCATTGTCATCATCTTCTTCTTCCAAGACATCTTCATCAAATTCTTCATCATCCATCTCATGCTCATCATGATCTGTGTCAGGATGAGAGGTTTGATGAACTTCATCCTCCTCCAAGTCATTATTGTCATCATCATCCTCATCAACTTCTTCTCCCTCATCCCCTGACATATCTTCATCATCGTCGTCGTCGTCGTCATCATCATCGCCCATGTCATCTTCTACATTTTGTTGAATATCAAATCTTATTTCCACAGTCGAAACACCATTCTCAATACCTGTACCATCTTCTGAAGCTTCATGCATGAAATCATCTTCAGCTTCGCGAGCAAAACCCACATTTATTTCACGGTCATGGTCCATGTCATCTAACATGGAACTAGAATTGCTAAAATTCTGGATGGCTGTTTCTCTTTGGTCAGCCATCACTTCTGCATTATCAGGTTGTGAGATTGTTTCCAGGGCCTCAAACCTATCACCATGATCATTAGATGAACCAAGTTGATGCTCGTTAGAAGCCAGCGTCAGGGAATTGTCCCCCTTTGCTGTGTTAATGTAAGCAGAATGAACGTGCTCCTTTGTCACTAACTCTAACACCTTAACGATCCCTGTGATGAGCTTTGGTGAATCAGCATGGTCCAAATCAAGCACTTGAAGTGTCCAACTTAAAGAATGAACAAGCCCAAGATCAATAAAAGTAACTGAAGCTTCTGCCGAAATATATGAACCAGTTGGTGAGCGAGCAGCAAGGATATCATTAAGTAGGTCAACAAAGGCATGCATGCGGGAATTGCCTGCCCTACAGCAACTAGATGAGTTAATGAAGTCATTAAACACATTGCTTATTTCAGAAAAAATTCTTCTACGGGCTTCCGCTGAACGAACAGATGATGCCACCAAAAATTGGTTTGATCTGGTAGCTAATTTTTGCCTCCAATCTCCATCAATTTTCTTATCTTTCTTAGAAATTCCCGAATACGGAAGAAAATTAAGAAGAATATGATGAAAGATTCCCCCGCTAGTATTGCCATTTATACACTTTGAAAGAGCACGAGAACTACTGAGCTCAGAATCTCTTCTAAGTAATACATGAATTGATGAAGCATAAGTGAGAAGTATCTCTGTCAAGAGTTTAACAATAAAAACACTTTTTGCAATAGATGTAAGAGCTTCCTGGGAATCATTTTTGCCATCTGCAGATGAAACATCAACAACTTTTCCTTTTCCTTTAGCAGAGATGGAATCAATATCCATGTCTGATACTGATGGAGTAGGAGGACAAGCATCAGCTTGAGAATCTGCATCTGGAAGAGGGACAAATTTCACAATCAAATCCAAGAGATATTCAATCACCGTTGTAAAACTTTGTGGAATTTTTCTATGGGCTTTGCTGTTCTTTGTATAAGGATCTGATAGTTTACCATGCCCACTTCCAGGGGCAACTGAGGCCACGTCTACCCCAGTATTTTTTTCATCACTAGTAGATACTTTATCTTTCTCAGCTGTCTTCTCTTTGTCTTTAGCCTTGGGCTTTTCCTTCTCACGATCTTTCAAGAGCACTACATTAGGTCGGTCACCGACCATCTCAATCCTGCAAACAGCTTGCGCAGCTTTAAGAAACACCACAGGATCCCTGGAAATAACAATACCCAAGTTCTGAACAAAAGTTCGTGGTGATATTCTTGCATTTGAATGTCTGCTAGTTGCTGCAATGAGGCTATGACGTATTTCTAACTCCATGGCTTGCTGAAGAGTATTAGGATCTTCCAAAATGTGGCGAATAATTGCAGCTGCCACATTATTGAACCCCGGAAATAGGCTGTTTGTAGTCAAGCTGAGTAGAGCTTGCAAACCTCCCGCTTCAAGAAAACTAACAGCAACTGGGTGATATTTAGTTAATGTAGAACACAGCTGCAGCACCACATGCATGGTCTCAGAAGGAAACTGACTCTTTATACATCTGCAGCATATTTCCAAAAGCTTCTTCTGGTCCTCCATATCCAAAAATCCCATAGTAGACTCCGGGGAAGACTGAAATTCCTTTGTTTTATTCTCGTCAATTACAATTGATTTCTGAGGATTGAGGTTATCCTTTTTTGTTTGTTCCAGATTGTATATTCCAGCAGGCATCTTAGGATCCACCTGCAGCAACTGATCAACAGAAAGGAAGCATGCAGTGACCCACTTCGGAGCTTGAGGTTTTGCTTCATCAGAAGAACCCAGATTCCACCTAGAAAGCAGATCCAGAGCGATCTTTATCAGCCCAGCTTGATAGGCAACTTCCCGCGCCATAGCATCATCATGGAGAATTAGAGCAAGAATGTGAAATAGTGCAGATAACACATTCTCACTTAAAGGAGCTGATGGTATAGAAGAATGTTTTACATGACCCATGATGTGAGAGAGGATCTTCTGTCTGTGGTGGCCATCATTTTGAGTGCATATCAAAACAAGCAGATCTTTCACAGGAAAGGCTAAAGATCCATTCGCCTGCAGGAGTTTCATGCATGCTGACAGGATTTCATCAACAAGAGGCAATTGGACAGCTTCCTCTTCCTGATCAATGATCTTAGAATTTGTAATTTCATCTTCCTTCAATGGTCCATCTGAGTTCCCTAGGGACATGGCAACAGCTCTAGCAAGTTCATCATCTTCTTGTGGTTCCTCTGGATGTGAAAACAGCCAATCAGTCGCAATCTCAACACTATTCATGCCAACTTGTCTCAATGCTTCTTCTGCTCTGGCACGAGAAAAGCCCATTTCTACAATCAATGATATAGCTGCTTCATCAGGTGGCGGACCAGCTAAATGAGATCCACCACTAGTATTGGCATTCCTGACTTCAACACCAATGTAAACATGCCGCATAATAGAGATCATCGAAGTAATAAACTCTAAATTACATTCAGAAAATTGAGGATGAGTCCAAATGGGAAGTATAGCCTTTAAAACCTTGGATTGAAGCAATTTCACAAATGCCTCTGCATCTTGAGGAAATGGAACAATTCCATTTGTGATTGGTTGCTCAAGCAACTGCTTTGTCGAGGAAGACAGGATGAAAGATGATGTGGCCAAGTGATCCAGTACAGTACCATAGCTAGCCAAAGGACCATATATCCATGAATTTTCTGGCTCTTCTCTGTCTTCCTTTTGACATTTATCATCCATTTCCATTGGGGAAGGTGGGACTCTGTTGAGTGTGAAAGGCAACTGACTTGTCGCTTCAAAAGTGGTTATAACAGACTGAATGACACCATGTCCGAACAAACATTTAAGCATAATCGGATTGGAAGATTCTGGCCTGTCTAATAGAATCCCGTTCAGAAAATCAATAACTTTGCCAAGATAGCGACATTTTGTAGACACAGAAGTCTCACCCTCTGAAGTGCTTGCATGCCACCTAAAATTCAAGTGACCTAACAAAATCGAGGAAACTGTGTTACCAACAGATACAATAGATTGGGAGATATTAATAGGATTGCTCTCACGGCGCAAAGTGAGTAGCATTGATTTTCCCAGCTCCATAAAGAGATGGTTTATATGATAAGCAAGTGACCTCATCATGTCATTACATAAAGAAAAGTAAGATCTCTGTTTGGCATCTTCTGTTCTACTCACAGGAGAATTGTCTGAAGAATTGGAAGACTGGGATTGGTAGCCAGAAGCAACTCGCAAAGTTGAAAAGCTATCTATACCCCGTCTATGTAAACCAGTGGCTGCACGTCCAAGATCTCGATATATGTTAAATAGGTCAGAAACTTGAGTCTCAAAAGTCCAGCCAGGAACTCTTCTTCTCAGTAATGGATCGAGATATTGCCTGAAAGTACTAAAGCGTTGCTCTTCAGGAGAATCAACCACATGGTCCACACCAGGATCTACATGCACCTCATTAGAAGAATCATCTCTTTCAGCCTTTGAATCTTCAAGAAGGGCAATATGCCACAGGACTTCACGATGGATATGCCCAATGTCTTCTAGAACATCCCTGCTAGAATCTCCGAATTCAGTGAGCAATGCACTAATCCAGCGATTGTCTTTTGAAGCAGCAAGGAAAAGGAGAAATTCAACTACAAAGAGAGACGATAATATTCCAGTGTCCTGTATAGACTTGGAATCTTGCAAAGATAAACCAGCAAATGAACTGAATTGATTCATAGAATTTTTCAAATGCTCCCTAAGCGAGGAAGAAAAAGCTCGTGCAAGGGATGCAGAATGATGCTGGGTAAAGCCCTTAAAGACAACTGTGCTATGCAAGGCAATTGGCATGGCATCCGATGACTGAGTGATGCTAGGTCGTTGAAGAAGTTTTAACAATGCTTCTATACCCTTCTTCTCAACAAACATTCTACAAGTTTCAGAGTTTTCCATTGTTCGATGAACTAACACCATGATATGAAAGATGGATAACTGCTCAAACTGCTCATCACTGATTCCTTCAACAGCCATATCCATGGCACTCACCAAATCATGCCCTTCATTTGCCTTTTCTTCACGATCAGTTTCCATGGCAGTATTCTCATCCATATCAACCACAGTTTCCTTGGATTTATCATTCCCAAAAGATGTAAGTTTGTTGATAATATCAATAATAATCTCAACCCCAGTACTCCTTAGTGAAGATACATGCCGAAGAAGCTCTTCAACAGCATTTGCTAAAAGAACAACACCCTCATTCATTGCTACCAAATATTTCTTTGTTGTGAAGGTGTCAACCAGAAATCGCAATGCAGCAGTTTCTTTCACTGCCTCCGATCCCTTGGTATTAAGACAGATAGCACCAAGACCATTAGGAACGCAGATGAGCGCCTTTGAAGAAGGAAGAATCCCAGATGTCACTGATAATAAAAACGACTTGGGGACAGCAAACTCATCGAGAACAGGAAAGCATGTTGGATCCCTATGAATTATTTCGCCCATAACAGTTACTGCTGCAAAATAAATATCCCCACCAAACATGCTTACATTTCTAAATATCAAGGATAAAGATGAAAGCAAGGAGTTTTGTTGGGAATTTTGATTCCTTGCAGCATTCGCTGGAGAGTACATTGCAGAACCCAAAGCCTTAAGCAAGCACTTAATAAGGTGTTTCTGCAAGTACAATTGATCTTCATCAGGGTTTAATGTATCTGCAGATGTCACCGAGTTACTTGTACCTTCACCTGGGCCAATGATTCTATATACTTCAATCTGCAGCCTCTTAGACAAAAGTTCAATCCCTCCTAAATCTTTTAATAGAGACACAGCAGGGCTACTATATTCCATCAGCTTTTGTAACGTCTTAACAGCAGAGGAGACAATATGCATATGTGCCAGATCAGAGTCTTGCAAAAGAGGTAGAAGAGGAGGAACCATTGCTGAGCCCCTTACAGCACTACCAGAGCTCGAGGAAGATAACACATGAAGTAAGAAGAACTGAAGTAGAGCATCAACAAACACTGGAGTAGAAGGATCATTTGGGTTGCTAAGTGATACAATAGCTTTCTGAAGCACATTTAGCAGCATCATACGATTCCCGTTACCAGATATGATACTTGAACCACTCAATATTCTAGCCCGTTCATGAGATGATGCATATGCTGCTAACTGAGCTCCTAATGCAAGCATAGCCAATGCCCTAACATTTCCCGGCACATAATCTTCATTGCGAACAAGCTTGATAAGCTCATTTGTATACTCAGGCTCATTAGCAAAAAAAGAAGTGAGTTCATCATGAGCATCATTTGATTGTACCAAAACAATGAATGCAAGAATACTAATCCTGCTATACAACCTACATATTCTAGGAGATCGGAAGGCATGCGCGTATCTAATTCTTGTAAGTAATGAGAATCTGTGCTCAGGAGGAACATTAAACTGTTCGACACATTGTTTCAAAATGCTCAAATCATCCTCTTTTCTCAAATGCATATCGAGGATCTTTATGACACAAATATTAGATGATTTGCTTCCTTCAGTGGTAGATTCTGTAGCTATGGAAGAAGGTATACTGTATTCAAAATGGAGAGTAGAACCCAATCGATGTTGGGTTCCATCACATTTGTCACCAACATCAGTAGGAAACAAGCTTAATCCCTCGTGTTGATTTCTCTCATTTGTCACAACACAGGAATGCAAACCCAAGCCTTCTTCTTTGCTTCCCCAGCCCTGTGCTAGAGAGAGCAGATAGCTATTCAAAGAACCACAACCAATCAGTTTTCCACCCAAATGCATCTTGGATGGATTTATCTTCACCAACGCAGAAAGAGTCTCCAAGGAAGCTATAAGGACATCTGGATCTGTGGATGCAAGTAGAATCTTGAAATGCTGATTCAGGAACATGATTAAAAAGTCAGAAACAACATGAAAAGCAAAGCTAATATACAAGTCCTTTATAATTACACACTATATGGGTATGATTCTTCTTCTAAAAAAATAAAATTTCAGATTCACCTCTAGACCACCAAACGAACTTTTGTTGCGACAATTTTCCAGAATAATCTGCATGACTCTTAATATCTGCATAACAGAATGTTTGGGAAAGGGTTCCTCCTCCAAAATATTTTCAGATAAGAGGTCTTTTCTGCAAGAAAGATATGTCTTGAAGTATGTATCAAAATGCATAAAAAGTGGCCTCCAATGGTGGAAATTTCCCTGAAATCAAATTAAAGCCAAAGATGCATAAAAATAGAGCAACCACAGATGCTAGGTGATTAATAAACAATAGTGTACCTTATTGTACTCCCAACGGAAACCAGAAAGAGGAATGGCTATATCATGTAAAGGGCTCTTAATCACCCTATCGATGAAATCCTTGACTTTTGGTGGCTGCAAATACAAACTAGTATGAGACAACTGAAAAACTAAGCATCGGACATAAATTAATAAATAGAAAAATAATCAAAGAAAAACGTGAGCGTGTTTAATTGATATGGCATCGGTTCTAGAATCACATTCATAGACACATCCAGTAAAGGGCACATCACATTTGTATATGAGACTGCTCTTCAAATATCAAAAAGAAAAGAGATACAGCATAATAGTAGTACATATACAACAGCCTTGAAAAAATTATTATTATAAAAACAATGTCTTGACAGATACAAAGAAAAAAGTATAAAGTAGTAAACATTGGGTCCTATGCCTATGAAAACAACATCGGAGAACTGTCAAACTTAGATTACAAACATGCTGAAATTATATGTTCACTCAGAAATAATGCAGACTACTGAATCTGCTTTCAGAGGGATATAGAAACACTCAAAGTCCACTACAAATAGGATGAACAGCGCCCAAAAAAAAGGTGGCTAATTCATTCATCATGCCATGTTTATTCTGTATGGTAACAGTTCTACTCTGAAGAACAGGATAATGAATTGAAATTTGTCAAGATGAAACTCAAGTTGGATGAAATTTTGCACTAATCTATATATCAGAATTATTATTTCTTTAGTTCATTATCTACTCAACATGCACCTTCTAATGCCTGAATATACCTTAGTGACTCACCATAATTGATATAAATAATTCGTGACCTGTGAATTACCCTACAATGCATCAATCACACTTTTCTTTTACAAGCTCATAACTACAAAATATAACACATTGCAGCATCTTATATACCCCAAAATTAAATGAGGTATATAAATGGCAAAAACAAATCAACTACAAAATCAAATCTCTGGGAAAATATAAACCATTCCAATTTAACAATAGCTTTAATCTACATAGACAAAGATAAGAAAAGAAGCTTTTAGAAAGAATAGCGAGTCAAAGATGAACTACGCATCAGAAGGAAAATGAAGATAAACCCATTCCGTATCAACCAGATTAGAGATTGAAGAACAGAATGAATGGGATAAATCAATTTAGCTAGAAAAGTTGGCGACTAGGATCAAGAAATGTAGCACATGGAATCTTGGGATCATGACAAGGATTAAAATCAAAGAAGACTTTCAGAATTGAGACTTGTCCGGATCAAACCAGGCTTATTAAAACCCAATCAGAATCAAGGAAAAAGAGGTAAGATCAAGTTTAACTAGGAGTTCAGAACAGAGTAGGAATTGGATCAGATAGGTGATAGAGTGAGGCAAGTAGGTTCTTCCACTAGGAGTGAGTACTAGGAAACTACAGTCATCACATGTATTAAATCAAACCAAACACTTTCAGAACTGATATAGGTCCAGATTAAACCAAGCTTAAAAACCAATTAGGATCAAATTAAGGCGAAGAAGTCAATAAATAGTGAGCCAAGAAGGTTCAACTTCCATAACAAATTGAAGTTCATTCCACAATTGTGAAACATGGACCAGACTGGCAGGTTTGCTCGGAAAAAATTGTAACAATCCAATTTTCTTTAAAAATCCTGACAGATTTCAGTTCGTCAATGTGTGTTACATGTAGATGATTTAAATAGTTTACCACGGCCATGTTAGTCATGATTGTAATTTGCACCTTGGGATCTTACAATGTTTAAACCGATCTGACATGGACAATCCAGACTCTAGGTAGGATATAAATCATGCTGTGAGTTTTCAAAGTTACCTTCAGAGCCTATGCTCCACTATTACAACATGGATCACGAACCCAACAACCATCACTTCATGGAATATATTTACATCATGGAATATATTTACATTCATTCAGACATTTTAAAGCTTCAAATTTGAAGGAAGGAAATCTTTTCAATGTATATTGTTTTTTAAAAAATGATTATATCAAAGTCTTTTAAACTTCTAACTAAAGAGATATCTTTAACATTTTCCATTGTCATATATCTTATAATTATCATTCATCTTCTAAATCTTGGAACTTGATATATAAAAAGCAACAATTTAATAATTGAATTGCATTGTTCATTATTTACTTTTATTAATAAATTAAGTATGCTTACTGATTTTAGAATGATAAGCTTTTGAATGCCCATAATAATAGTGTATATTAAAAAAACAAATTTGAAAAATTTGTATGCCAAATGCAGTAATAAAAAAATACAATTTGATTAAATATCACAATCAAATGATCCAATGAGTCAATCCTACATTACAAACCTACAAGTCTCTCCTTGTTCCTAGTGTATCTCAATCCTATCAATGAGTATTTTGACAACCATGACTACATCTGCTTCTGTCTTGTTAGAAAGTATACAATAATTCAAGCAATGAAGTATCATTGGTACTTTGTATACAGACAAAAAAAGAAAAAGAATTAATACATAGCCAGAAGTTGTAAAAATTAACCTTAACCCTAAATAGATCACAATAAAAAAAACTTGGAGACAGTCCATACAGTGGCCCTTGTTCACATCATAAGTTTCTTTATCAAGGGCTCAAATTTTCTTTTTCCTTTGATCATCTTGGCCGGGTTGATGCTCGGAAGTGCATGCAATTCAGTCTATTGAATTTGAACCACCAGTCCAACAAATGAATCAATGTCCTGGAGCTCATCTAGTTTGATTTTTATAACTATGATTCTATAATAAGACAATTCATAAATTGACAATGAATGATCTACTCATACTCATATGTTGTTAACCAGCTGAAACCAAAAGTCCATCAACAATAGGAATCTCATGAAAAACAGTTGGAATTACCTCAAACGAGAATCAGTCAAGGATTTCAAGCAACATGATCAAACAAAACAAATAGAATTACTAGATATTTCCAATGATAATGTTTAAGTTGAGAGGAAAAACCCTAAAAGAACAAGATGCTGGCGGATCTACAGTTTGACTGTGCCTGGCACAAGCAACTCTCAACATGACTTTTCAGTTATGCCTAACTAAAATGCACAGAATGCATGCAGGATACTCCAGAACACATGAACTATCCAAGGGAAATTTATTCTCTCCAAATCAAGGTCAGGGAAGAAAATGTGGGATAGCATGTAGGTTTAGCTGCTTGAGGAAGCGTCAACATGGCTTTACATGATTAGAAACTTGGAAGCGTGACAAGGATTTACATGCATCAGGTTATTTTCGGAAAAAAATGAAGAATAGCTCATAGACTTGATGGATTCAATTCTCTCCATAAATTTCAAGTCACAAATTACAACATTCATATGCATCCTGTTTTCCAAGTGCATGGCATGCACTATCTTATACTACCTTATTGAAACTTTCAGATCAAAACAAATACATTAGATGCCATTGG
>JBAMIE010027331.1:0-19178 GCA_037177295.1 Kaempferia parviflora
TATCAGGCAAGACCTATCCTACGTGTTAAGCTAGGTTATGGGCAGCCTTGCCCGATCGTCACCTATATATAATGTCTATAAGCACCTAGTGTTTTTTTTTTTTTTTTTTAATTAAGATTTAAAGTTTATAGTTTAGTGTTTAAGCTAAAAAAATGAAAATAAAATAAAAATAACACTGGAGTAACAAATATAACATGCTCATTCATCTATAGGTAACCCATAGGAGCGCAGGTCCTTTGGTCCACTTTTACGTGATCCCTTCCTGGTCCACATCAGGAGGATCATTGAATCAGATCAGAAGAGACCAATACATGAATTCATGATCTGATCCAACGGTTGATATACACTGGACCATAGATGGTCCAGGGATTTGTGGACCAGAGGATCCCAAACACCTAGTGTTAAATTTTTTTAAAAATACTTTTAGGGTTTAGGCTAAAAGAAGTGATTTTTTCTAAAAAAAAATTAATACTATATGCCCATAGGTTACTTATAGATCGATGAACGTGGTAGCTATATATATATATATATATATATATAATTTTGTTATCCTATTTATCTTACTCACATTGTGTGTACCATGTATATTTTTTTTATAATTTAGAGTTTAGAATATCCTGGACGACACCCTATGTGCGTCGTCCACTTGGAGCCCCTAGATCACTTTCAGATACCCCAACCGCTCAGTCACCCACGGAACACTCTGACTACTTAGTCACTAATGAGCGTGTATAACAAAGATGTGTGTGTGTATTTATATGTTAATTTTTGATCTGGCATATCGATCAAATGTAGAAAAGCAAATCAAAACAACAGAACAGTAGTTGCTAGCAAAGAATAGGATCATACGTTTCGGAGCACTATTTCTTCTGAAAAATCTGCTGAGTGACTTGTAAAATAGCAAATTCAATGAACCTCATATCAATGCCGGCTTATGGAAAATCAAATAGAATGCAAATGGTATGAAAAAAAAAATACCGAAACTCCAAATTTAAATTTTCATCAAATAGTCAGATACAACACAGTGCTTAGAGTTTGAGGTTTCACTTGAAATATTTTGAGTATAAATAGTCTTGCAATGAAACATACATCAGGCTGACCACAGATAAACAATAGGGACGATCATCAAATGCCATCTTCCCACCATGGCCTTAACCCACCAATAGTCATCTTCTCATCATAACCTTAACCCATTGCGTACCTCTGGGCCCAGCTCCTTGCTGTAGTCTCGTACTTGGTCCTATCTGTCTTGTACATGTGAGCAATTTCTGGAACCAACGGATCGTCCGGGTTTGGATCAGTTAAGAGGGAACAGATTGACAACAGCACCTGAAACAGAAAATTTCCTCTAAGCTTATTTTGTTACACAATGATATACAGGTTAAATAGGAGACGAGTGTTGGAAAGATCATGATAAAAATTTTCAGGGTGATGCAAACAAAAGACGAGCAAATTCACAAGAATCACTTTTATATTTCTTGAACCAATCATCTATAGTGACTGAAGGCACTACTGAAAGTTATTGACAATTTGGAGAACAGGAAAACAATTTGCCCAAGGTCAAACATAGTTCTTGTTGTGACTATATGAGGCAGTTTGAGAAAACAGCATAATTAATCCATATCATATTGATGGCCATAACTAGCCCTTAATGGAATCTTAAATATGATCATTTCATTGCAAAATAAATGCAACCCAAACTGTTATAGATTAAGTGATACAAAGAATAAAGAACCTTGGAAATAGTTAATGCAGGGCTCCATTGTTCCTTCAAGATGTCAAGGCAAATGCTTCCGTTGCTGTTAATATTTGGATGAAAAACCTTCGTCTTGAAAGCAACCTGGAGAAGAAAATAAGATGGGTAACTCAAAGATACTCTTAAATAGATGCTCATTAACTTGGGTTATCAACCAGAAAAATAAATGTCATGATGTCCAAGTGAAGCAATTGCTGCAGGACTTGGAGAATTTTACCACGTTTTTAATATTTTCCGTAAATGTTATGGTCAGGCTTTTGTATCAAATCATCCAACAAAACAGATTGGGATAATGCAATTTTATTAAATGGAAAAGTGATTTTGTTTCTTTTTTTTACCTTTGTTCTCCCGTTTTTGTAATGACGATGATATTTTGCATAAATAATAATTGTGCAAACCCTAAAACAAATATTGAAATAGAAGAGAGATCCGCAAAACATGTTGGTGAGGATTAATATTTTCATGGCATAGACCAAAGTAGCAACAAAACCATAAATATGTATAATGCAGGTCTTTGTCTCTGAGCCTACACTTTTATAATTCCAATAAAATGGGAAGAAAACAGGATGCCACAGCCACAAAACCTTCACCAATTTTAACTCAATCATACAAGGCTTTTTTCATCTTTTTACCCTTCTTTTCCTTTGAACAAAATAATCTACTGGTATTCATGATACAACAGGAATGCAACCTATTTCCACCTTGAATAACTACAATATTCACGGAACAATGTCATTTCATTGAAATGAAAAGAATCAGTCTTCCTCCTCAAGAAGCATGGATGAACCAGTTTAGTCCCCATGGGAGGGACTGATGGCTAGTGCATGAGGTATTGCCACCAATGATATCTGGGGGTCAAATCCTGACGAAGTCAGGTGCCTACCCTCCCTTATGCACTAGTCATTGTCGGGGCTAGTAGCCCCGTGATTTACCTCCTTCGTGTTGACCCTGGGACGGGTTGGCGGAGGCGCTGGGGGCGAGCGATTCACCTTTTTGCCACCAATGGATGAACCAGTTTAGTTTTACAGTTCGGATTCCGTTAAATTGCGGCATCTTCTACTATATCCCACAGGGCTATAGGTGCTTGTGCTTGCCTCAAATAAACTACTCTGCATGGGCGTTGCTAACAGCCAATGTTGTAGAAAAGTTCTGAATGACAGCTGATTCTGAAAGATGGTCATTCAATGAACTTGCATGCATCTCCAATGATTATGGCCCTTTTTGAGAAAACTTGGTTCATGGAATCATATAACTTTTTTAAGATACTCGGGAAACTGAAGCAATGTATCATGCTCATTCTCACATCTGATACAATGTTTACTGTAGTCTATGAGACTTCAGTCCTCCCCTACAGATACTAGGCCATGCTATTTTGTAAGATATTCCTGCAACAACAAATGCGGCACAATTTGTGGAATGAGGGCGTGATCAATCAAACACTACATTTAGCACACAATTAGGTAGTGCCTTTTCAAGTACTCATAAATAGGCAGAATTTCAGTAGTGTCAGATGGTTATTTTTCCAGCATATACAATGCTATGGAGGACAGTCCAACCAAAGCATCAACTTCCTAAAGAGCGAGTCAAAAGAAATTGAGTGAGACTCATTTACTTTGGATGATCTAAGCTAACTTTACTTTGCATGAAACAAAAGTCCACCTCAAGCAAACAAAACTTCCACATAAGAGATCACCCTAGCATCTAAAGTGTGTCCACATTGACCAAATTTGAAAAGGCCCTTCAAGTACTACGGAAGAAAGCCGATCATCTTAGGCAATAAATTTAATAGCTTATTTTTCTCTATTGAGCCCTAACCTTAATAGATTGGCATCGTTTATGGAACACCATCAAACATGGGACCAAGAAGAGAAAATAAGAGATCAATGTTTGATTCACAGACACAAAAATAATTCATGAAGATTTAGAGAAAGAAGACAATGATGTTTTCTCTCTACTAAGAATGATGATGGTTGTCAAATTAAGACTAAAGAAGCCTAAAACTATGAAAATACAAATCAACATGATGATCCTAATGGAGATAAAGGAGACAGGGTTGCAGCCAAGCATAAGGATGTGAATCAAGATAAGGTCGTGGAATGTTAAGGAAGGAGCATCCCATTCCAAAACTTCTTCATGACTCATTATGCATCAATAGAAGCCTAATTACAATGGCTAGAGCTGCAAAGACGAAGGAAACGCTTTATGAGCTGATGGAAGATGTCAAAACCAAGATTACAATTGAAGCAGCATTTTCTATCTCATATAATTTTGTGCTTTGCTAAGCATTAAATCTATATTTTATCTTCCATATTATTGATTTAGCCTTTTCTGATTTCTATCTTTAATTTGTTATGAGTTCATGAGACACTATGAGATGGCTCACGTAAGATCCAAGATCTAAGATTTGATCAAGAAGGCAAGGAAAAAGAAAGAGAGCTAGAAAATAAAACATTCAACTCATTCAACTACAAAACTATTGGCAGCTATGAGTTGAAGAAGGATGAGTACAACTACAACTTGGATATAGATCCAAGCATGTCTCAAACTAAATGAATATTGAATATCAGGTCAAGGAACTGGCATGAGACAAACATCCTGAGACAAGAAGAACATGTACCAAGCATGTCATTAGAATTCCATTAACCATTGAAATCCAAGGGCCATTGCTCTTTCAAGTCCCTATCTAGAGACGCACAAAGGTAGCACCAACCCTTCCAACTCTTGGAGGTCCTTATGCAAGGTTGGCAAATAAATGGTTCTCACAACTCCCTCTTCAGAACATCTCATGTTTCGAAGAGGTGATACAAGATTTTAAGACTTCATTGGCAACACAGAGGTAGCTAGAAGTGTTGATAGCTATATAACATTATTGCATTGTGTGGACAAGTTGTTTTTCAAGTTCCTCTAAAAATTTATGGACATCTTTAGGTAGACCTAACCCGGGTCGGGCGAAGCCCATAACCGAATCAACGGGCCGGTTACTCATTGACTAGGTTGTCGGGAGAGAACCATAACCCGCCGGTGTCGGGTAGGTTACGATTCCAACCCAATAAGTGATTGGTTCGCCTTTTATTTTTCTTTGTGAACGTTGGAACTGGCAGTTCTGACTTTTAGAACCAGTTTTAGCCATTGGGATAGGGGGGTTGTATTTTTTTCAACGGTTTAGATCATTTGACCTTTTTTTATCAATGGCTACGATTTTGTGTCCGTTACTCTCCAAACTCAATAAATAGAGAGTTTATTTCATTATTTCCACACCCAATTTCTCTACTCTCATTCTCAATTCCGCAATCTTTATACACTTTCGACTCCCACTTCATACTACAATGGAAGGAGGTTCATCATATCGATTTCGGAGGGACAAGGAAATAGTGAATCCGAATGAGGAGCTAAACATGATTCAATCCACCGATGATGAAACCAAGCAACTTCTAACACCGAAAACAAAGGAACTACCAACGCAATTACTTTTAAGGTTCAGGAAGCTCATTGTTTAAAATCTTCTATTTTTATTAAACATTTTGAGAAGGTTACTCTTCTGTTGGAAGAATTGAGTGCAAAAATGTAAGCACTACAATACTTCCTACAAATGCCAAGTCTGTGGTGGCTATGGGTCGTTGAAATGATACATAGAAATGAAGAACCCAACGGCATATGGAATCGTCATTTTCAAGCACAATTATCTAGATATTGATTCCAGTTTATTTTATATTCCAATAATAAATTAAAAGAATCATTAGCTAGATTTGTTCCTATAGAACATCTTTCATTTAGCTTTGGATCTAAATGCACTTTTGAATATTTTTGTAAAAAATCTCTTAATCCATCTGGTAAAAGTGTTCTTAGAACTATACTTACAAAAATAATTAAAAAATTAGTAAACAAGGGGGGGAGATTTAATTAAAGAATTTAGTAAATGAAATAATAAAGTTTCTTTATATTTCGATATTTGGTGTGATCATTGGCGAATACATTCATATATTGGTGTGACTTATTATTAGATGAATAACTTCCAGAATATCGAAAAAAAGATTGTTAGCTTAAAAAATTTTGATGAATCGCATACTGCTCTCCCAATTATTATAAATTTAGAAGAATATAGATTAACTCATAAAATATTTTCAATATCATTTGATATTAGTAGTTCTAATACCGCTAGAATTGATGAACTAAAATTTATATGTTGACCTATTATTGATAGTTTAATTTTCATATTCGTTGCGTATGTCATGTTTTAAATTTACGTAATCTAAATGGCTTAAGAATCTTAAAAATTATATTAAATTAATTAGAACGGTTATTTCCTATTTATGGTCGCATTCATCTATAATGAAATAATGGGTAAATTTTATAAAAATAATAGAATGAGAGCAAAAAAATTTCCACATGATGAACCAACACGTTGGAATTCATCATATTATTTGTTATCGGATATAAAGAATTATTATGTTCATTTTTTGCACAAATTATTAATAATACTAATATACATTTATTTTTAGTAGTATTTGTAAAATTTTAAAAGTATTTAACGATGCAACTGAATAAATTTTCAATTTTTATTATTCTACTTCTCATTTAGTTTTAATAAATTTTAGTAATATAATTTATTTTAAAACAAGGTTTAAAATCTCGACCGTACCGATTTTTCGATCCTAAACCGGAACGATATGATTTCGGTATCGTATCGTGCAATGCCGATACAGTTTTGATACTTTAGTTGTATATTAACTTTATGTAACTTGATAGCATACATTTGTCAAAACTTTTGAAATAAAAGAGTGGTAATTTAAAGTATTTTCTTAAATATTTATGGTTCTAAATCTCTTGATTCTAAGATAAAAAAAATATAATCTATAATAATTATATGAATTAACAGAAAAATCATAATTTATAAATAATAATTATATAAATTTTTTATTTATTTAATTATTAATTTATATTATATTTATACAATTAGAGTTTATAAATATTCTAAATAATATATATTAAATATTATAGTTTATATTGTATTCTAAAATCAAATTTATTTAAAAAATTTATATATTTTTAAATTTTTTAACAATTAAATTTTTAGATATATTTATAAAATTTTAAAATTAATCAATTTTTACAATTATTTTAAATATTTTCAAAAAATTTTAATCTATTTTAATTATAAAAATAATTTAAAGTTGCATTTTAAAATTATTTTAAATTATATAACTATAAATTATATAGATTATCTACTTTTTACTTTATTTATATTTTTAATAAAAAAATTTAATATTATTATATATTATAATTATTTTAATTAATTAACCAATTATTTAATTAATTAAAAATTTATATAATATATAATTATAATATATATAATAATTAATTAGAAATTATAACGATTTTAATTATAAGTTTTATAAAAATCCTAATTTTTTCCTTCTCACACATGGTGTTCACGATTCTGTCACCGCCCTTCCCACGCAAGCCGCGGCGCCACAGTCGCCATCGTTTCACTGTCGCCATCGTTTCACTGTCGCCACTGATATCTCACCGGTGGCCTCGTCAAGGCCTTGGTAAGTGATTCTCAAATTACCCCCAATGATTCCTTCTTCCTACTCCTTCCTCCGCTCCAGCCATGCGGTGTCGGGGTCGTGCCGGTATCGGGGTCGTGCCAGTATCGTTGGCAAGCGGAATGAAATGTTTCACCTGTTTCGGTATTTTGTACCTTAGTTTTAAATGAACATAGTACCAATGAATTTTTATTTTCTTGTATATTGCAATGAAAACAAAATGGAAAAAATATTTCTTTTTATATTTCAGAAATTTATTTAGTTGAATTTGCTTTAGACCCTAGATGTAAATTAGAAGTTTTACCAAAAATGTTAATTTTGTATTATGACACTTTAATTCCATTTAAAGATTCTTCTCCTCCTGATCCTAATAATATTGTATCCAATATTAGAAATTATTTATATGTTATTTATAAAGAATATAGTATAAAATACAAACTAATATTTCTGACGCCAACCTCACCTAGTGGGATAAGACTTGGGTTGTTATTATTGTATTTCTGAAACATAAAATATTAGCAGTAGTAATTTAAACTTACAAAAGCATAACTTTTATTAAAAGAACGAACGAAATATCCACAAGGATCCTCAAGTTGCACAAAATTATTTTATGATTTTTTTTTTATTTTAGTGAAGCAGATAGCGAAGTGGATTTTAATATCCTAAAATAGTGATCACAAAAGGCTCAAAGCTCATCCTCTCAATGATCGTCAAAAAAAAAATTTAGCTTGTTCAGTGTCTACAATTATCGTGGAGTAAACGTTTAGTGCCATATAACATATTAAATGAACGATGATCGACTTTGTCTCCCGACTTGTTGGAACCCCAAGTATTACCAAGAGCAAAAAAAAATCCAAGGAATGTAACTTTCATGAAGAAGTCAAAGGATTTGATACCCAAGGAACAAATACTACATGAAACGAAAGTGAGTAGTAACAATGTCACTTCTTAAAGTAAAAGGGTAAATGGTAAGGGAACTACGTGGGCCTATATTCCCTTACACCCCAAAGGAGATACGTAGGCAAACTTAAATAAGTGCAAGGCCTTTTTTTATTTTTTTTATAAATTTACAATTTTAAATTTTTTTAAATATAATAATATTGAATTGTGGCGAACCAGGAACGGAACTGTGAACCAGCAGTTCGAACTGTTAACCGTAACCGTCTTGGATGGTTAAGGTTAAAGGCAGCACCGTCGAACCAACCGTTCCAAACTGAGTGTCTATCTTTAGGGTTCATATTGTTCTTAAGATGACATCTAAGTTTGCACTTAGAGCCACCATATGCATTCACTTCATGAAAACCCTATAGAGCAATATGGTGGAGATGGTGAAAATGGTAAACCACATGGCCAACAATGTTTGTTTTGCCAAGACGGCCAAGCTACAACCATCACAAACCAAATAACCAATGAAACGGAACTTAAAGGCAAAAAGTCAAGGGACATTAGTCAAGGTCCCTCAATTATAAGTCAATCAGAGTTCTTCAATGTGCTAGTCCCAAGATGCTCACAGAGATCAAGAATCAGAACTTGCATTTGTCCAACAATGCTCTAGTCCGATCAACTTTTAACAAGAGAGACAAACCAAAGAATTATTAGTACCACCAAGATTATAGTTACATCACTAATGAGTACATGCATTTAAAGCATAAGATTGAGGGACTAATTGAGTAGGACCACCTCAACAAGTTTGTAGGCATAAGAAATCTTGGGAGATAAAGAAGACCCTAGTTGACGAGCAACTACAAAGGACAATGAGAATATTATTGGAAGATTGATGACTAAAGGAGAGAGAGATACAAATCTAAGATGTAAGCTCGGCAAAAACAATCTTGATCCGGGTTGTATAGAGACTTAGAATTTACCTTTACCAAAGAACATAATCGAGGCATTGAAACCAAGATAAATCAATGGTGCATGTATAAATAAACTGCTTGATGGAAAGAGTTTTGATAAATACATAGCTTGGTTGATGTACTGTATTTGAATGGTTGACCAAGATGGGTAAGACCTCAAAGGACAGACCACTACTCTAACAAGATTCACTAGGAATAGGATCGTGACATACAGAACAATTATGCCTACCATTAACTTAGAAGAGGAATTATATATCCAAGTTGTTCAAATTAAAACTAAAATTATGGTAGTAGTATAGTAGATATGTCATCAACACACAACGTTACCCTAGGTAGACAAACTCTATGCACGTATAGAGTTGTAGTTTTGATTTACCACTTGCCAATGAAGTTCCTAACCTTAAAGGGCATCAAGGTGGCTTTGGTTAATTAGATGAAATCTCAGACATGATACAAGGACACCCACTATATGAGAGAGCATCCATTCATCAAATTAGGGAGCTTGAAGAGCAAGGAGTCAAACCAACTACAGAGATCTAGGCACTCTTGCACCTACGCTAGGAGTTTAGTGAAGTAGTAATTTGGATAGAACCAAAGTATCACGAGATTAGAATCAAGATACAAGTAGCAAACATGCAATTAATGCTGAGGACAAGTCTCGTATCTCACATTGCAGTTTGTGTAATTTCTCTCAACTTTGTGTCTTCGTGTGTAAATGCAATAAATCAAATACTGAGGAAGTGCGCTACCAAATCAATGTAAGTACTAACTGGCATGGAGAAAATTCAACAATTCAATAAGTAACACCAAGCATTTTGACCCAAGATGTAGCAAACCTTAAGTTCATGCATTTCGACCAGCACTGTATTTGGTTGGAGAGAGAGGAAATCACAAAGCCTAAGATGAAGCAAACCAACTCTTATGTCTAACATCAATTAAGTGTTGGGCCCAGTATACCAAATTTTAATATAAATTTCAATTTAGTACTATATTTTAAATATTTAATTAGTGGTAGATGGGGTTTCACATGACTGAAACATTTAATTTTCCATAAAAGATATTGATTTTGAGTTCCAAGCTCTAACGATTTGTACTATTTCCACTGAAGTGTTCTTAAGCAAATTGACATCAAGCCAAACTAATTAAGCCTCAATTGAAGTGGATTTAGCCTGAGCGAGAAACAAGGTTCAAAATCACCAATGACTAACCTTGGGAAGCACCACAAAAGACAATGAAATAAGACATCATGTCAAAGTATAGAGAGTTATATGACCTCCAGCCCAACACAAAATGTCGTGAAAAAAATAACATAACCATAGGTTAACACCCCAAGATACATCATAAAAGAAAATAATGTAAGACTAAATTGATGGGTAAACTTTCAAAGTCATTAAAGTTTTTATTTCCTTCCTTGCAAACTTCCCTCAAATATACACCAATGAAGGAAATGAATTCATCATTTCTTTTTTTCTTTTTTTCCCTTCGACTAAAAATTGTTGGCTTTCTGTCTCACTTGCCCTTCTCCAAATAAACACAAAATATATGCATGTTAATATAAAAATTACATTTATGTGTGGAGTAATTGTTCAAAGCTCAAACTAAGTGTTTAATTAATGGAAATAGCATGCCTATTAATAGAACTCCACATGGAATTTTCATTTTTTTAGTATCATAAACAAATTATTAAGGACATGTTTCCTTGGCCAAGAATACTTAGAGAAGGAAATGACCCCTCGGAAAGAGTATTTGGCTTACATTTTCCCTTTGTTTGCTTGGGTAAAAATGGGAAGAGGGAAGAAAACAATTGAGGAACACTATCCCCAATTTTGGCCAAAGTACTTTGCCTAAAAATTAAGCACAAAGTTCCAATTCTACCTAAATGCCACAAATTTTGGCAAAAAAATTATTTCTTTCATTATTTTTTATTTTTATTTGTTTTTGTTTTTAACAAATCATTTTACAAAATAAAGCTATCCTCCCTCTTCATTTCTCTCCAAGGAAATAATGGGAAAGATTTTCTTTTCCTCTTTTCCTCCCTCCAAGGAAGCACAATTGGGAGTTCCTTATCCTTCCCTACTCTCATTCTCTCCTCCAAATGTTCTCTCTTTGTAGAAAAACACATCTTAAGTGCTTTCTATTTATGATTTGATACAATTTCAAGTATTTGCATGAGTCAACTATACCATTGTCTTGGAAACACCAAAAGCTGGTAAAACCATAGTAGCAGATGACAAGAAGATGAACTTCTTAGTTAATAAAGAATATAAGATAGCCAAGGTTAATTGGTCAATATTTTAGGTTACAATGACAATAATAAGCATGCAAAGTATAAATATAGACCTTCATGCTCTGAAATACTCCTTGATAAAACCTGTAATTATACTATATATCCTTGATTAATCTTGTGGGATAGTAATGCATGAATAAATAAAGAATCCTACAATAAAAGGGAAAACACATCCATGTTATGGATAAGAAAATTCCATTTCATTGCATGCTGATCGTGGTCCAACATGCATGTCTGATGTTTCATGCCTTTGAGTCAGGATGGTTTTAGTCCTGCAACTCAATTGCAAGACATAAAGGCCATGGATTATTTTCTTCCAATACAACTAAGCATCTCAAACATTTATTCTTCTCATTCAGGCTCCATTGATCAAGATTTAAGGTAAAAGCTTTCATGCAGGCTGTTGACAAAGCAAGCGGTATAAAATGATCAAGATGTGATGTTTCAGCTCTAACACTAAGTTCTCACATTTTTAGCTCAATTCAGGGTCTAAATATGAGTATATAAAGTCAGCCAACCTAAACCTTGTGATTACTATAAAATTGTTTCTTATACTTCAAGATCAGAACAGAAGTTGCTGTCTTCTGTCCCCATGCCGTATAACAAAGCCGATACTTTGAAACCAAACTAATGTACCAATTGTTTTGAGCAAGATTTAGTAAATAAAATAAACTAAATCCCTTATAGATCAATATAGGCCTGAGGTGCAAACATTATTAATTAGATTCTCAAGCATGGATCAACAGCTCAATTATGGGTATAACATAGTCTGGAACTAACTATACCAATCACCACATAACTCTACGATGAAGGACAAGTAGAAGACCCAAAGAACTAGTACCAGTTAGTACTAACTTAGTCATCATCTTGCATTTGATCCTACATGGCATTATAGATGTATTCCATACATTATATAGCTCAAATCGAACCTAAGCATAGGATCTATGTGATCTACATAAGCTTGAGACATCTTCCTTGATCCCAGTTGAAATATGCAAAAGCATCCATCAGGAATTTGCAGTAATCAACTTCAAAGAATCAGCTTAATGTGAAAGAAAATAACAAATACGCTTTCAAATTTCTACATATGTTCCCTAGAAACTGATATTTCCATGTGTGTCCCATTATAATGGATTTGTACAACGCCATGAATTATATAACACACTCTGCATATATTTTAAACTAGACTACATCATTCAGTAATATTTTATAACCTACAATAAAATCCATGGCTATTTAACTAATTTGTCTTAAAAACAGGTAGGAAACAAAACTGAAATTATATGTTAGAGTCACACAAGGCATAGCATGTGCATGTTTTCTGTTTCTATTAGAACATTGATATCATGGTACAAGTCTTTTGTTTGCTTCTTATACCAACAATACCTTAGGGGGTTTGAAGGGATAATCGGGAGGAAAGTGGATAGTGACAACAAAAACTCCCCCTGCATATGGACTGTCAGGCGGACCCATAATTGTTGCTTGCCAATGAAACATATCTTCAGCAACTGGTCCTACAGGACAATAAAAATTTTGAAACTGATTGTAACATTAGAAATACACAACCAACTCAAATCCTTGATATATTGAATTGAGCTACTCATTTGCTGAACAGTAAACTAGCAAGTTTCCTCAAAGAGCAGTATAATCTTGCTTATTCTATATGTACGTGGGTCATTCTTAAGGTGCCATGTTATATATTTTTCCATGAAATTGGTTACTTTATCATTCATTAAAGTTTATAAGAAATATAATGGAATTAGCAACAATGAGCAACTTGGTAACATGGATAAGTGGATAAAGAAGATACATGAATAGTGATGTAGGTAAAATTATCCATCAATTCTAAAAGGCTCTTAGATGAATGGTACATATTCTTTGAGAAAGCCAACAGGGAATGATCTAAGTTCTATAGACTCCACCAACAGAAAGCTAACATGTGTCCACTTAGAATAGTTAACATAATGAAAACTATTTCAAGGAACAATCTTGCACTATATGTTTGTCCGACCATGTAGCTAATAGGCATTGGATGTGCACTCACATTGAGGCATATACAAGGGGACAAGGGCGCACAGGGCACATCGAAAAAGGGACCTTCCACAGGGAACCACAAAGCTATGGGTGGCAATTAATCGCCATCTCAGAGTAGTCAGCATTCTCCACTGATTAAATCTCAAAATTCACTCCACCTTAATCCTTCTTACTTCAAACTGCCACACCACTACCCATAGCCAAACTCTACCTTAACTCAAATAACTTGAGTCAAGACCAAATTATCCCGACCAAATTTATCTCAGCCAAGTTGCCTGCCATTTTCTCCAACTAAGGTCCAAGCTAGATTTAAAACTGACAAACTTCTGTATTGGTTATATATTTTTACCACAACAAATAGGAACATAATTTGTAGGACACTGAAGCAATTATCCACCATAAACGCATTCATTTATGGTTCCTATCATCTAATAAGACCACTATGATCATTCCACATAAAAGAAAATGATATTTTCCGTATAACATTACTGAATGTCCAAACCACTACCATGAACAATTGGAATATAACTTTATCATATGTCCAGACCACTATCACTTAAGACAGAAGGCAGACTATAATTTGTAGAACGAGTAAAGGAAGAACTTTTTACACGTACATATTAATCCTAAAAACTCCTAAGCAAGCAGGCCTATGCTTGAAGAAAAGATGACGTTGTTTCCTCCCGTAACGTGTTTCCAACAGACAAAACTTGAAAGAGGGAGAAAAAATCTGAATCCGAATCCGATGAAGAAACTAAAGGGAATTTATCAAATAATCGAGAAAAAAAAAACAAAAATAAGAGGAAGAAGAAGGACCTGCGCTGCAAGAGGTCGGTGGGTCCTTCTGGAGATCCTTCAACTCCTTGATGATACGCCTCGAAGCCATGGATTCGGCGAAGACCTACCAGTTGAAAAGAAAAGGCAGGAAAAACAATCCAAACGATTACGAACGAATCAAACCGCAGAAGAAAAACCAACAATCGATTGATCCAGAACAAGAGCGGAGGAACAGAGGCTATTACCTAAACTGTCTTGGAAAATCCTGGAATCGATCTCTCTCGCAGGCTGGGAGCAGAAGGAAAGAACCAATTACTGAATTTGTACGCGAGGTCGATACCCGACCCACCAACCGACTCGTCTCACGATAGACGGGATTCCATCTCTTCGTGAGAAAAGTCGGGTAATAATTCGGGTTAGTTGGAGCCTTAGCTTTCTTGAGGCGGCGTTCGTGACTCTAATTTCCATCTTCAATCAATTCATCCATTAACAACCTTTATTAGCTTTATTTTCAAAAAACGGATATAAATTTGTGCATGTTACTTGGCTATATTTGAGATAGTTTATTTATTTAAAATTAATTTTTATAAAGATTATTTTAACATTAGTGAGAAACTAAAGTATAAAGTATTTGTCAATAGAAATCAAAAATTAATAAATATAAAGTTTGAGTGTTTAATAAATAATTACTTCGTATCGCATGTACTTAAAAAATATATAAATAACAATAATATCCTTAATAAATATTTTGAATATTATATTAAAATTATTTTTTTATTTTAAAAATATATTTAAAATTAATAAAAATATAAATATAAAAAGGATAAAATTTATATAAATAAAAAAATATGTATAAAAAATTTTAGAAATATAAATTATATAAAAGAACGATGGCAATTATATAAAATGATAAATTTAGTAACGACATAAATGTCAACTTTTAATTTCGCATGCACTTAAAAAAACTAGAAGTAGGAAAAAGTATTAAATTCTTATTTCTAGCTTTTGAGTAAAAGTTATAAAACTGAAGCAGAATTTGACATTTGCAAATACTGAAAAGTAATTTTATGTAGCTAGAAGCTAAAAAGCGCTTAGCAGAAGCTCTACCAAACAATGTTTTAGTATCCTTATTATCGGCAATGGTTCTGAAAAAATCTCTAAAAGGGTGGTGAAATTTAGATATTTCCACTCTGTCGAAGTAAGGAACCATGGCATATATGTTTGGAAGCGATTCCATTTTGAGAGATTGAAAAAAGCACTATCTCGTTCCGATTACCATGGCATATATGTTTATAACTTTTTTTTTGGCTTTTTACCAACCGCGTAGATAAAGTCTCAAAATGACTAAATCACGTAGGTAAGTTTTAAAATGATGAAATCACGTACCTATTTCCAATTTTACCCTTATCAGTAGACTGATTTTTTTTCATCAGTCGAATCGATTTTATTCTATATAGAATCGTCCGAATTCGAACAAATTAGTTGAACTGATTTTTTTTCTTTTCAAAAGCAATCGGTTGATAGACCAAACGACATCAGATTGACATGACACTAGATCATATGTGTTCTTCTACCTCTCCTGATTATATCCAAGCTCTCAAATGTCCATTTGACCAAATATATTGAGAGTAATGAATTTTTGAAAATGCATATTTTTGAAAAAATTAATTTATGTTCAAACATTTATTGCTCTTAATATATTGGGTCAAATTCATGTTTGAGGGCATGGGCATAATCAAAAGAGGTAGAAGAACACATAGGATCTAGTTTCATGTCAATTCGAGATCGTTTGGCCCATCATCCAGTTTTGCTGATGAGCCAAACGATCTCGAATTGACATGAAACTAGACCTATGTGTTCTTTTATCTCTCCTGATTATATCCAAGCCCTCAAATGTCAATTTGACCTAATGTATTGAGAGTAATGAATTTTTAAAAATGAATACATTTAAAAAATTCAATTTGTGTTCAAGCATTCATTGCTCTTAATATATTAGGCCAAATTGATATTTGAGGGTATGGACATAATCAAGAGAGGTAGACAAACACATAAAATCTAGTTTCATGTCAATCTAAGATTATTTGGTCCATCAGCTGGTTTTGGGTAAAATTGGTTGATGGACCAAATGACCTCAGATTGACATTAAACTAGTTCGTATGTGTTTGTCTACATCTCTTGATTATAGGCATGCCCTCAAACATCAATTTAACAACATATATTGAGAACAATGATTTTTTTAACATGAATATATTTGAAAATTTTAATTTGTGTTTAAACATTCATTGCTCTCAATATTGAGTCAAAATGATATTTGAGAGTATGGATATAATTAAGAGATGTAGACAAATACATAGAATCTAGTTTCATGTCAATCCGAGATTGTTTGGTCCATCAGCCGACATGAAACTAGTTCTTATATGTTCAGCTAATTCTCTTGATAATATTCATGCCTTCAAACCTCAATTTGACCTAATATATTGAAAACAATGAATTGATATTTGAAGGCATGGATATAATTAGGAGAGGTAATGAACATATAAGAATTAGTTTTATCAATCCTAGGTCGTTTGGTCCATCAGTCAATTTTTGAACACAAATTAAAATTTTCAAACATATTCATATTCAAAAAACTATTGCTGGGCATGGATATAATTAGAAGAACTATCCAAATACATTAGAACTAATTTCATATCAATCCGAGGTGTTTGGTCCATCAGCCGATTTTGGACAAAACTGGCTGATGGACCAAACGATCTCGGATTGACACGAAACTAGATTCTATGTATTCTTCTACCTCTATTAATTATATTCATACCCTCAAACATTAATTTGATCCAATATATTAAGAAAATAAATTTTAAATATGAATTGAATTTTTTAAACATATTCATGTTTAAAAATTTATTGCTCTCAATATATTGGGTCAAATTGATTTTTAAAGGCATGGGCATAATCAAGAGAGATAAATGAACACATAGAAACTAATCTCATGTCAATCTGAAATCATATGGTCCATCAACCGATTTTACCCAAAATCGGCTAATGGGCCAAATGACCTCGGATTAACATGAGATTAGTTTTTATGAGTTCATCTACCTCTCTTGAATATGTCCATGCCCTCAAATATCAATTTGACTCAATATATTGAGAGCAATGAATGTTTGAATACGAATTAAATTTTTAAAGCATTTTCATGTTAAAAAAATTATTATTCTCGATATATGTTGTTAAATTGATATTTGAGGACATGTCTATAATCAAGAGATATAGACAAACACATAAGAACTAGTTTAATGTCAATCTGAGGTCATTTGGTCCATCAGCCGATTTTGCCCAAAGTCGGCTGATGGACCAAACGATCTCGGATTGACATGAAACCAGATTCTATGTGTTTGTCTATCTTTCTTAATTATGTCAAACATCAATTTGACCCAATATATTGAGAGCAATAAATGTTTGAACACAAATTAAAATTTTCAAATATATTCATTTTTAAAAATTTATTACACTCAATATATTGGGTCAAATTGACATTTGAGAGCTTAGATATAATCAGGAGAGGTAGAAGAACACATATGATCTAGTTTCATATCAATTCGAGGTTATTTAGTTTATCAACCGACCGATTTTGAAAAGAAAAAAAAATTAATTCAACTGATTTGTTCGAATTGGGACGATTCTATAGAGAACAAAATCGATTCAACTGATGAAAAAAATCAGTCGACTAATAAAGGTAAAATCGAAAATAGGTACGTGATTTCATCATTTTGAAGCTTACCTACGTTATTTGGTAAGTTTGAGACATTATCTAAGTGGTTGGGTAAAAAGCCAAAAAAAAGTTTTAATTTATATATATTTTTTCCTTTTAAAAAAATATTTAAATGAAATTGTTTTATTTTTTTAATTAATCGAAATAAGGAAAATATAGTGGAATTAATTATCTTCCGAGCAATTGGCCATGATATATCTGATACATGCATAATATCTGGATATAAATTTGTGCCTGCTACTTAGTATCCTTAGTATCGACAATGATTCTGAAAAACCTCTAAAAGGGTGGTGAAATTTAGATATTTCCACCCTATCGAAGTATGGAACCATGGCATATATGTTTGGAAGCGATTCCATTTTGAGAGATTGAAAAGAGCACTATCTCGTTGAAAGGTTTTATACATCTACCTTTTCTCAATGCATTTCTTTAGAGAAAGAGTATGTTTTTTTTCCTCTTTCCAGATGGAAAATCCTTTTCAGAACATGGAGTGTGAATCAAATCCATGTTTGAATTGAGACTGAGATACTCATGCAAGTTCTTCCCTTCTGAATTAGATAGATTCATATATGAAAGAGGATGACAATAAGTTCTTTCAAAATTAACTATTTGTTCCTCTATTAGAGGTGTTGTAGAAAAGTCTGCAATCGAGTAAATAGCTATATGAACGAACGGCTCGGATCGAATTGTAAAATGGAAAATTTTGTACAAATTATACCTTTCGTCACTACTTTGTGTAAAATCATTAGGTATAAATCATATACCTATGACTCGATTGTCAAAATAGTCTCTCTTCCCAAAAATATATTTTTTATCGACGTACGAAGAAAATATTTTGTTGCGAATAAAGATAGTGAGGAATTATCCATATGTAGGATCATAATTATTGATACGGGTCTTGTCCACATAAAAAGGGAATCTTTTGTTACAATAGAACCAGAAGCAATTTGGATCATTCAAGAATCAAAGTGGATTTACTTTATAAAAAGAAGATGTCAATGAACTTCTATGAAATGGTTTCATGGGATTCAGCCAATTGTCTCAATCATGGAATATCATTGATAAATAGGAATCCATGTTATCAAAGGATTTCCTGCGATTATTTCTAGTATGGAATGAGTCAATCACCCACTTTGGTATCTTTTTGAAGCAA
>JBAMIE010027529.1:0-19170 GCA_037177295.1 Kaempferia parviflora
GGGTTTATTCCTGTTAAGTTAAGTAAGTTAAGAGCAAGTAACGCCGCCAAGTAGCCTAGTAAGGGCGGGCGTTACATTGATAGCATGCACCTTGCTCTGGTTCGCCTCGATTCCTCGCTCCGTCATTATGTACCCGAGGAATTTACCGCTGGTTGCCCGAATAGACACTTCAAAGGGTTGACCTTCAACCCGTACTATCGCAGTGTTCGGCAAGTTTCCTCGATGTTAGCGCACCGATCGGACGAACGAATCGACTTGATTAAAATATCATCGACGTAGACTTCCATGTTCTGTCTGATCTGTCTTCGGAACACCTTGTTCATTAGTCGTTGGTAGGTAGCTTATGCATTCTTCAGTCCGAATGACATAACTTTATAACAGTAGGTGCCTTCTGAAGTGATGAAGCTTACCTTCTCTTCGTCCTCCCGGACTAGGGTGACTTGGTGATATTCTTGATATGCATCCAGCATGCATATCATTTTGCAGCCAGTAGTGGAGTCCACCACTTGGTCGATCTGAAGCAGCGAGTAATAGTCTTTGGGACATGCATTGTTGAGGTCCCTGAAGTCTACACAGACTCGGCACTAGCCTCTAGGCTTGGAGGCCAACACTACGTTAGCGAGCCAGCTTGGGAAATGGACTTCCCGAATGTAACTTGCCTCCATCAGTTGATCGACCTCGGTTCAGATTATCTTATTCTGCTCCGCCCTGAAATCTCTCTTCTTTTGCTTGACCGGCCGAGCGTCGCTAGGTCACACAATGCTGATGTGGCTCAAAGGCTGACTGGGCGAAGACTGTTCGAATGAATGATGCTCCGTGCTCCTAGCCTCTGCAATCAATCGCACAAACTCTAAACAACGTTAGAAATCGGGCCAGGGAGGGAAGGGGTCCCCGACTCTGGTACTCCGATGCTCAAGTCAGCGGGAGGCTCTCGAGGAAGATGAATGTAAACTGTAGATGAATAGTGTAAAGTGCGTGTACCTCCGTCGGATACCAAGGGCCCCTATTTATAGTGAGGGCTTTATCCCTTGGCATGCATATCGGTGTGTTACCTGCCAAGAGTAAGCCGTCGCTGACACTCTAACACTTACTTCATTTGGGCATGCCGTTTTTGTACTTTGTCAGGTTTAGGAGCTTCAACCGTACCAAGGGTACAAAACATCTCCTATGACACATGACACTCTGACAGTCGGTAAGCTGGGCGACAAAAGGGGTAGGTGGAGTTGTCCTCATTGTAGGTGTTTGGCCGGACGGGGCATCCAGTCGTCCGCCTGGCCTGCCCAGGATATAGGTGACTCTGCCGATCGGGCCACCTGCTCTATCAGTCGAGTGAGTCGGGTCACTAAATCTTGAGGTGTATGGTGAGCTCTTATAGCCGAGCGACCGGGCAGACTAAGGGACTGCAGGTCACTCGGGTCGGGCGGTCGCTCGGGTCATGTAGTTTGCTCCGACTAGGGGACTGGCTGGTTGCTCATACACTAGCGGTTCTGTTGATTCTGATCGGACTCTGTAGGGCCTCTCCTGTATCACCGTATCATGACATATTCAAAAGTAGGATGAGTTCTCACTTCTCAATGAAGATCTAAATATCACAGAGTATATCATACATTTATAATGTTCAAACTATTCGTGAGGTTGGATCATCCATTCCGACCTATAATTTTTTGAATATACTCTGTGATCATTGAGATAATTTTTATGAAACAAATTGGTCACCTCTAGATTAACCAACTCAGGAAGCTAAATATCAGCCTCTGAGATATGGCTGAGTTGACTACTGTAAGGTAGACCTTGCTACGAGCAAGGGTTAATTCTTGGCCAATTTAAAAATAATTAATTATTTTAATTTACATTAATTCGAAAAGTTAAACTGGGTAAAACTGACTGTGTGAATCTGCTAAAGGATGGATTCCACCCTGCTACAATCGGAGAGTTAAATGTCTGAATTAAAAAAACAAATAATTTTAATGGAGCAACGATTGAATTAATCAACCCATCTTGTGGCATTAACTCGTGAGGGCATGTGTCAGTCAAGTGCATGCTGCCTTATCGGACGTACTTGCGCGCATTATTCAAGTGCCCAGTGGGGATTGGGACCTCTATAATGTCACCAGTCGTGGCAACTGGACATGTTACATAATTGGACGGCACATGCCTTCGCGAAGTTTAAATAATAATAATAATAATAATAATAATAATAATAATAATAATAATAAACCACCGATCATGACCGTCATCCGCGGACCCTAGCCAGCCTGCGCTCTTATTTGTGGGACCCACATAGCATTTGGCAATCGAGATGGAGTGCGCGTACGTAAGTCAGGAACGACGTTGCCGTCGATCCTACTCTTATCTCTCGCTATTAACACGTCTTTTAGGATTAAAAAATTAGCCGCCCCGCTCCGACCATGCAACAACGTGCTCGTTAAGGGTAACGGATGCGGTAAGTATATGGGTCCGTAGGCTTAGGGTCTACTTTGTGCACGTTCCTGCGAGGATCTCCTGCTTTTTTTAGCTCACGCGACACTCAATCCGCCGACAAAAGTCCTCAACGTGATTCTATCTCACCTTCGTGGCTCTATTGGGCAAGTCAATGTCTCTGTTCCATGTTTGTCATGTGACAGGATAAAACAATCCCGAGAAACCAAAATGCACTAACCTTTCTATATTTCCCCACGAGAAGCTCGCATGTTACTGCAAGACAGGGAACACCGTAACTACTGCGAGCTACAAAGGAGGGCCCGCCCTGGGCAATCGTGCGAATGGTGTTTCCTGTCCTGCCCTCACTTTCCACACCTTCCTTTTTTTTCCCACCTCTTTTTATTTTGGTGGACGCCGAGCTCCCGACTTGGCATCGCCCTCAATTCTTCGATCGAGTCCTCCTCGTCTCCTTTCTTCGCATCTCATGGCGGATCTCAACGGCGAACTCACTGCTCCCCTCATCGACTCCGAGGTCGCCATCGACGTGAACGGCTTACTTGAGCGGGGAACCGACTCAGCGCCGGATGAGAACCCCTACGCGTTCCTTGGCGCGCCTCCCCTCGAACTGCCTCCGATGAGCCCCATCGACCCTTTCCGGAACCAGATCCCTTCTATATCCGGGATGTATGAGTGGTGCAAGACGGTCCTATGCCTGCCGATAGCCGCGGCGCGGCTCGTCCTTTTCGGCATCGCGATTGCGGTGGGCTACGTGGCGACGTTGGTGGCGCTGTATGGATGGAAGGATAAGCAAAGCCCCATGCCGAGGTGGCGTTGCCGTGCCATGTGGCTCACCAGGCTTTGTGCCCGCTTAATCCTCTTCTCCTTCGGGTAATATTCCGTCTTACTAGAAGCGTAAAAAGGGGATCTGTGGTCCTTTAATCAGAGGGTTCTTTGGCAGTCTGGTTTAGGTTTGATTATGGAAGTTAACATTTTAGTGTAGTTGAGTACAAATTGTTTTTTCTATTCTTGGTTAATATTGATACTATTAGTCGTCAGTAAATGCTAACCACAAAGCAACTAGCTGTCAGAATTATTGCGTATATTTATTTTGATGAAAAGTGTGATGACAATTTTTTTTTTTTGATACTTTGATTGGAGTAATAAAAAAATTGTCTTATAACTTCTTTGGTATAAGTTCGGAGTTTCGACTCATTAAATCATGGGTGAAAACTCTCTGTCTTGGTTTGGATAACTCTGAATTATATGAGTCCACTATAGACACTGTTGTCATGTCCCTTGTGTGAATGAAGATTCTGTTTGAATATCAATACCTCAAAACAGTTGTTTTCGTACTTTCTATGATCATGCATTTCTATATTTTCTATCAAAATCAGATCCTCTTTCTTTGTCTCCTGATTTTCATTTAAAAAATATTTAGTATTTTAATGGTAAATGTGATTTCTTTGATCTTTTAGGACCAGTATCTTCCGCCTTCAAATGTGCGTAGAATATCAAGAACATGGTTAGGTCATGTTTATTTATGCGAATTGTTCTCAAGTATCTGCCTCATAGGTATTTGCAAACAAAACCTCAATTGTTGTGAGAGGTTCACTGCTGCCAAATATGCTTCCTTTACATGAGATCAACCAAACTCTCAACTGTTGTAACTTTAGGCATACTTTCTTTTATATAATTTATAAGCCTGCACACAAACTAAGGAGAGTTTTAATAAATTTTGGGATGAAGTTAATGTCTCAAATTGGACCGGAAACACCTACCAAGCTGGTTCTGATATGTCGCTTGTGAAAAATCATTACGCCATGAACACATCATTAAATTTTTAACATAAAAATGATTAAATCAATTAAATTCAGTGTCAAGTGGTGACAGGCTAAAGTCTCATGGTTTTGTTACACATTGTTAGTCTGTATTGCTTGCAGGTCCACCTCCAATGGTCTTTACAAGTAAAATTTTAGCAAAAATTGATTTTTTTCTTTGAAAATATAATAAGACCTGGGAAGCTTTTGTTCTCCTTAGAGTATTAATCCAAATCACTATAACTACATAGTTCTATAATTGACCTATGTTTTCCATAGATGATAGAATATTATTAAGTCTGCAGTGCTTGCAGTTCCACCTTGAATGGAAACTTCTAGCGTTCAACTTTGGTGTCTTTACAAGTAAAATTCTAGCAAAAATTGATTTTATTCTTTGAAAAATATAGTAAGATCTGGTAAACTTTTGTTGTCTTTAGAGTATTAATCCAATTCATTAGAGCTACAAAATTCTGTAATTGATGTATGTTTTCCTTTGATGATGGTATATTCATTATGTATTTTCTGTGAAGGCTTCAATATTTCTTTCATAGAGTTGTCCCGTATTCAAAGTATTGCTTGAATTGCAGGAATGCAGATTTTTCCAAACTTATGAAGCATGTTAACTTGTAGATGCTTGTCCATTTAGCTTATTAATGGTTGCTTCTATGACTGCTTTTCTAACAGCTACCAGTGGATTAAACGAAAAGGAAGACCGGCTCCCAGGGAGATTGCACCTATAGTTGTTTGCAATCATATCTCATACATTGAACCAATATTCTTTTTCTATGAACTAATTCCAACTATGGTTGCTTCTGAATCACATGATTCATTGCCGTTTGTTGGAACTATTGTTAGAGCAATGCAGGTAATCTCTGTTGTCTAGGGATCTTTCATAAACAGGTCTTCATTTTAATAACTATTTTATTCTTATCCTCTCATAGGAATTTTTTTTATCGAATCATTTTATAATGATATTCTTGTCATATTTTGTAGGTTATATATGTTGATAGGTTCTCACCACAATCAAGAAAGCTTGCTATTAATGAAATAAAGGTATAAAGACTGTGTGACTTCTAGATCAGTGCTATTATCTATATAATCAATTTTCTTTCCTACATTTGCTCAGCTACATTCTATTTAAGTTCGTTTATTGAATTTTAATGTCTATTGTTCTTTGGCATTCAGATACATTACATAGTTGGTAAAACCAACGTTCCTTCCATGGTGGCAATGACAAACTTAACTAGTCAATATTGATTGAGTTAGGGCCTAACAAAATGCCTCTATGTCCAACAGTTTTAGACATTAATCATCACAGAACATATAACATGATAATATAGGCTGTGAATTTCTTTCTTCACTTCTCTTGATCATACTTGTTGTCTTGCTTTTTTTGTTTGTTTCTTCCCCCAATTCTAAGGGAAACATACTGGCATTGGGAGATTTTTGTAATTTCAGTTTGCTGCAGATGGATTTTCTATCATTTCCTTGCTTGAGTTTGCCTCTGTAAGCGCTTTGTCTCTTGTCTATAGATTACACACCAAGAGATTAACTTTATCTCTTTATAAATTGAGTAATCCTAAATGATCCTAGTCTATCTTATTAACTCGATGGACATAAATGCAATTTGACTTTTATTTATTTACTTTAACTTTGCAAAACCATACCATTTTACCTCTAAGCTTAACTATGTTAATATGATGGTCAATTGAAAGAGAAAGTTTCATTTTTCTCCCAGAATTTATCTTCTTTTTAAAATGGGTCCTCGAGTTTTTAAATTATCAAAATATCTCTCCGAGTGTCTAACTAACTCTTATCATTTCACACCCTAGCCACTAGCCATTAGGTGTGAGCAAGTGAAATATCATACCTAACCCTGTTTGAACTTTGGGCTGAAAAATCTCTGTTACCCAAACTCGAAATTCTAAAAAAATTCCTTGAACCTGAACCTAATTTTTTAAAAATCCCCTCAACTTTTCAGGTTGGTGTCAGGTTGATTTTTGTGTTTTGCTTTTTTGCTTTTGTAGAATATCTACTACCAAGTAATAAGACAATATTTGAAAGCAATTGAATTCAAAAGTAAATTCTGAATCCAAAATTTTGATAAATTTTCTCCAGAAAATTACTAAATATGAGTAACATAAGTTGATTACACCTCAAGTTATATTGGTCTGAACCAACTTAAAAGTTTAGCTAATCAAGGAAAACTTGGCTCGGGAGATTCACATTTTGAAGTCTAGCTTTATTGGCTTGCTTTCTTCACATGTCAAGATCAAATAGCCATTTTTAGAATAAAATGCTGGTTATCAGGGGCCCAGAGTCTTCAGACATTAGCTAGCTAATTAGAAGATTGTTGTCTCAGTACTTACTCTGTGATTTTGATTGGTGTTTTCACTTTACCTCTTCATGTAAAAATTTTCCATAAGCAACTTGCTTTGGTGTTACAATAGATATGATGATGAATGAATATCTCTAATTTATATTTAGGAGGAGGAAAACAACCTAATTTTAAGAGTACTGATAAGGAAAATTAAATTGAAATATATTTATTAGCTATTGATACAGAAATTTCCTTTCTAGGACATGCAAACAGAGAAAGGCTTCTTCCAATGATTTTCCACGTGTTATGTTATTTCCTGAGGGGACCACTACAAATGGGAGGTTCCTTATTTCATTTCGACTTGGTGCATTCCTTCCTGGTTTGCCACTACAACCTGTGGTTGTTCGCTATCCTTATGTGCATTTTGACCAATCTTGGTACAATTTCTACACGTAATATATTTTTAGTTACTGTCCTTGGTGTACTTGTAATGAATTATGTTTCACTCAATTTAGGGGAAATGTTAATTTGCTGAAGCTCATGTTTAGAATGTTCACACAGTTTCACAACTTTATGGAGGTACAGTATCTGATAGTTCTTTTTTTTTTTTTTGTCATATTAATTGTGTCATGGTATTTTACATCTTTCAGTTATATCAGTTCCAAGGTTCACCTTTTTTTTTCTGAAATCAGTATTTAATTGTTGCAAGTATGATTGTTTGTGTAATTATTTTTCCGATTTTCTTCCCTTACTGTCGTCAGAATATTTGTTCTTCGTCAATGATTTCTGTTCTTGTAAAAGGATAAATTTATTTTTAGCGGCTAACCATTATTTGAATTCAGGATACAGTTTCCATTCAGATTAAATAGATAAATGAGTGAAACAAAAATAATTGAACAGTATGGGCAACATGCTAACAGATCTTGTAGTTGTCGTCGTTGAAACAACTTTCATCTATTATATAGCTTGCTTCCTGAATCTTGCTCTTACCCACCGAATTTGACTTCAGTCCTTGGTCCTATGAGTCTTGGATCTCCTGCAAAGACGATATTAGGTTAACACTTGAATAATCTCATTATCCTAGCTAGAAACCATAAGGTTTCTTCAATTAGTTTGAAACTTTCAGATGATGCATTTGTTTTTGGTCAGTATATGATTGTCGAGAGAATCTTAAATATCAAGTATAAAAATTTATTCAACTATTTTTTACTTGTCCACCATACTTGACCTTAGCAGGACATATTCAACTTTAGGAAAACTATCCTTAAGGTGCTCAATGCTGGATACAACGTAAGGAAATGTCTTTTGTGTTTTTTCACACTATAGGTTTGATTGTTGAAGACTTGAAGTTAATTCAACTTGTTTGTGTTTATTATGGAAATGCTATTGATTTGCTGATGGCTGACACTCCTATGATACTGAAATGAAATACAGATAACTTAGTCCTGAACTTATCTTCAGTTTGTTCTGCTCATGAATCAGAATTTGTTGCTATTGTTTTACTGATGTTGTAGTTTAATTTTTCCTAAAAGTAGAATTTGATTATTACATATGCATGATTACATGAATACATTAGCTTATTATTAGCACACAACTATTCTTCAGGATATTGGAAAAATATTTTTGTAACTCTCAGATCTATGATTGATTTTGCTTCATTTGTAGACTTGTTTACTAAGAATGTGTTTGTTCACTTGATAGGTGGAATACCTTCCTGTTATCTTCCCAGATGAGAGCAAACAGCAAAACGTAACAAAATTTTCAGATAGGGTATACATGTTCAATGGATTTTGATACACGCTTCAAGTTTTGTAATATATTTTCAATAATGTTTGTATTACTTGATGAATTAGATCAGCAGTAATCTTCTTTCTTTGTGGCTTTTATTCTCAACATTAAATCATGGTTTATAATCTCATGCCATGCTTACCTGCACAATCGAGATATTACATTTTGCACTCACACCAAGATGTAGAATTGCTCTAGCAAAACAAGGATAACCAAGTGCAAGACTCCTTCGTTTTCCGTATGCAGGCTTAGTACAGCATTCTTCATGATTTTTTATTGCGTTTACTTGTGATTGGTTCTCCCCTCAAGACTCATGGTACTCGAAATCCTATTCTTGCTGAGGTGATCTCTGATGTTGATCAACTGTGAGAGGCAGATGGTTTTGTTATGCTTCAGTTTGATGTGCACAAGTTAGGGAGACACCAAGGCTTCATGCAGATTGTGTGAAGCTTTCTCCAGATAGATGTGTTTCTACCTTCTCCAGATAGATGTGTTTCTACCTTCTCCAGATTACCTTACTCTTCTTCTTCCTCCTCTTTTTCTTCTTCTTCTTCATCCTCCTCTTCCTCATCAGTGCCACCAACACTATATGCTAACATGGGCTAAATGTCACAATGCTGATTTCTTCTGGCCAGGGACCCAAACACTAGCTCAGAATGAAACTTAAATATTTAATGAAAATTCAATTTTGTGAGTTCTAGGATAGTTGGATTTTCTGTTGTAGCAATTTCAAGGTTTAATTTGAATTTATGGTTTGCTATGTGTTTTCAAAATCATCATTGGAGAATATCTGAAACCTTTCTTTAGTTAGACTAGATTCTTTTCATCTGGGCACTGAGTTCAGATATGTTTCACTACAAGAATAGCCAGTCTCTTCTAGAACTTCCAAAGCTAGCTTGATGAGGCAGTTTTCTTGATATATTCAGATCTACGAGCAAAAGTGGTTGAATTGATCCAAACTTATGAAGTGAGTTAAGAAGGTATCAATAACCCATCAAGTTTTAAAAGATAAGAAGATGACCAAACTAGATGTTGTAGGCTGACTAGATTCCAAATGCTAGCGAACTTGCTGTTTGAGTTGTACTGACTGATACTGTTGTTATAACCCTTAGACAGCTTGTACTTTCCTATAGGGTTGGCAAAATTTAACATGACATTTATACATCATCAACATAGTAGACATTAGTAGGTCTGTATTTAGCATAATTGTGGTTATAAACAGATTGTGGACACTTCTTTGCTTACACAATATCCTACTGCTGACACAAATTACAGGTTTGAGGTTTGGAATAATTATTACCAAGGTCATAAACAAGTTGACTCAAACATAATCTTTTCATTTTTGTGGATTGATTTGCATAACATCTTAATATACCAATATAAACTATATATTTATATCATATGTACGTTTTATTTATTTTTGGTGAATTTTCATTCAGTTGTTATTGGATACTACTTTGGTAGGTATTTTGATGCATGTTGGAATCTATTGAAGATTTTATAATAAGAGGAGTTGATTCTAGCTCAAATCAATTGGTGAGAAAAAGGCATAAGAGGCAGAGACACCAAAGAATACTCTAATTAATATAATAAAAAATGATATGAATATTATTGATTATATAGTCTCACATAGAACTTAAATGGATGTGATCTTAATGGAGGATGGAATGATAAGATTGAGGCAGCCGATCCAAATAGTTGACATAAACACAGCTTGAGGATAGAATATACCTCTGCATGTTTTCTCTTTATGGAGTAAATTAGCTTTCTCCAACACAAACAATTACAGCTTTACAATTTTCTCAATCATGCAGAATTACTGATGCACGAATCCATAAATATGATTATTTGCTATTTTATTCTTTAGGTGTTGAACTTCTAAATTTGTGATTATGCCATCCCAGTGTTAGACATTCATTTACTGGATTTTGTAATTATAATAATAGAATGGAAGTGGCTACCTTTTATCTGTTTTTGTACAAACCTTTCACAGACTAGCAATGCCATGTCGAGGGCCCTTAATGTTCTACAGACAACTCACTCTTTCGGAGATATGATACTTTTCTCAAGAGCATCTGAACTTGGAAAGGTAAAAAGTAAATTTTCCATATTTGATACTATCATAATATCATCCACGTGCATCATTGTTCATTTCATCACTCAAGTTACTTTCTCGTGTTTAAATATTGGCTTAATACACTATCAGTTCATTTATTGCGGAGCACCTTACTTATCAGCTGATATACTTCTTACTGAAGTAAAATTGAGTTGCATATTAAAAAGATGCTTTGTTTTATGAATTATTAAATGACTCCTATATGGATATTGGAGAATTTACTGTTAGGAATTAGTTAACGCAGTTAATGGTTGGTTTTTCGAACACATACTAGAGGCAAATGCCATGGTGGAATACAAATCCAAGATGTGCCAATAATTACAAAGGCCCTGCCAACTAGGATGCTTGCCAGCTTGTTAGTTAATACTTCGTTATACAATTCCAATTATTTCTTATGAAAGAAGAATCCAATAAGATGGCTTCTAAGTTCTATAGGCACTTGATGTGCAAAATGTAAATTGTATTCTTGTTTCTATATTCAAGTTCTCGTTTGACCTAAGTTATCATTTCATCTTATTCCTCAATTTTAATTGACAGGAGAGATGCGCAAACTACATGGTAGAGATGGCATGGGTAGAAAATGTGAGTACTGAATCTACCATATTAATCCCAATATAAAATTTTATTTGGTTGTATTATCTCTAAGTTCTAACATTGCTTAGAATAATTGTACTTATCACTTAACCTAAAAGAAGTTTAATTGTATTCTTTTTCATTCTTATAAAGCTATTATTCATTATGAATTCTGCATTTGCAATTTCGTTCAGATTCTTCTAAGTTGGTAATAGATATTGATTCTCCAGAATTACTCAGCCTTTGAATACAATCCACATTAGTTCACATCACCAACTTTTGATGTTGACATTACTATTGCTTGTCTATCAAGAGACTCAAGATCGTAGAAAGGAGATTATTCACTGACAACAAAACAAAAGAATGACTCACTAAGATGATTTTGCCATGGAATCTTAATGTGCTCACAGTATGAATATCACTTAACAAATCCTAGTCTAGACATTCAATGCTCTATGATATTGTGGTATGAGGAAATGCCACTTTGTTAAGGGTGACACATCCACTCTATTGATGCCATCTATCACTTGAATTCATTATGCTACCAAGGCCCACAGGCATTATCTTTCGTTTCAATTGCTCTGAGTGTCTCACATTTTGGATGCACATTGATGACGCTTTATCAGAATTTTAATTGAGACAAACAAATTACTATGCAGTTTTCTCAAAAAAAAAAAAAAACAGATTCTACAATTTTTGGATTATAACAGGATTTTTTGTTTTTGTTTTTTGTAATTGAAGAAGATATTTTAAGATCATAATATGATGGTAGTTTCTAAGTTACAATGTGACTACTTTTGCATTTCATCTTTTACATATTCTAGCATTTACTGACTGAAGTCTCTTGCTCTATATCTTCTCTTGGATGCAGTTACCCATGATGGTATATATTATTATATGAAAAGATGACTTTTTTATATGTTTTGATTAATTGTAAACCTTTTTCACTTTGCAGTCATTTAACATAAGCACATCGGAAGCTGTTGTACTTTTGGATAAATTTTTTGCTATGGACCCAGATTCTAAGTAAGTCAGCATAAGTCTGAAATTACCTGTTAAAGGATAATTTGGAGTACACATTTCTTGCCATTAAGGTTCATAACAGCTCATGGTATCTTCAAAGATCCTTCAATATAAATTATTTTCTTTCGCTGTTAATGTTGGAGTTAGCTTAAAGTTGTTAGAACCAACAGGGTAAAAACTGGTTATGTGGCAGTTTCGTAATGCTATAAAAAAAATGATACAGATGACATGTAGCCGCATTGCCACATACTCCATGTCGATCTATTTCGCAGTCACATATGTAGTCCCTAATAAAAGGTAATTTTGAATTTTTATATTTGGGTACTTCATCCATTTGCATGGAGGGGGAGAAGTTATATGACCTTCTCTGTACATGGTAAGAAAGCAGAGCAAAATAGTGCCAACATTTCTTTCACCTGGAATCAGGCAGAAGGGATGGGAATAGCCAATTTTACCTTCTGAAGAAACTAGAACAGGATGATGTTGAGGAATGATGCTGGCTGTCAAGGCTCAGGGGTGTGGCATTGAGTGTGGCAGGAGCAATGAGCTATCGGAGGCAGGCTTTGATGAGGTCAAGCAAAGAAGGCAGGCTCCGAGGAGCAAGGGTGTTTGATCATGTCATTGAAGATGAGGGCCGCCTCATCATTTCAATTCTCTCCTCTTCATCTTACGAGAACATTCTTTTTCTCTCCCCACCTCCTCTTCCTTTCCTTCCCTCTCCTGTGGAGTAACAGAGTCTTTAATGTAATTAGATCAGTTGTTAAACACACAATAAATCTAAATAAATTAAAGAAATAGTTTATATCTCCTACCTAATGACTTACAGAAAGTGTAAAAACTAAAGCTTCTCTGGAACAAATAATAAGCAAGAAAACATTGTTTTGCAAAAAAAAAAATTCAAATAATCCATATGCACTATTATTATCTGAACTAATGCACAATAAAAAATTGTACACTTTGTTCCTTGTAAACTAAATCAAACATCATCTCTTTTTTATTCCATTATGATCTAAAACCAAAGCATTGCCAATTTGTTAATAAAACAATTCCAAATTCCATGAGAGAAATTTATTCTCAAGTATTGAAATTCAAGCCCTATGGATGGACTGAAAGTGAAATCTATTTCCTTAGGAATAGAATTTACCTTTTTGACAATTAAAATTTCATTTTCCAACTTTTATTGTTTCTGTACAAAAATTCATTGCTGTGGAATGAAATTCTGGTTCCATAAGATTCTGTCCCAATTAAGCTTAATGACATAGGCCACCAATTTTCTTTGTGGCCTGCTTAATATCTGGTATGATGTATTGCAATTTGTTATAATAAATATGTGGTTATAAATTTTATTTTAGTTGTTATTGCTAACATCTACTTTTGCCAATCATAGCTGAGCAATCCTACTGATCCAACAAATTGCATTGGCCCAGCGTAATGTCCATTACTAATTTTGAACGTGTGAAGTATGATTTGAACTCTGCATGTTGGTTTAGGCTTAACTAGCATGTGACATGCTCTCAGCCAGTGCTATGGAACTGTAATTCTCGAAATACTATTTTGCCTATAGCACGAACAAGCACATGATTCATGCTAGGACATAAGCTACAATGATTTTTGGCTTTATGCATACATAACGGAGGATAGTATAGCATTGTTGTAGTTGTGAATTTTGGTATCATGGATGATTGACCAATTGATGAACTCCAAACAAGTGTTCATTCATCAAAATATTGATTCCATGTTAAGTTGGTAAACTACTGTCAATTGTCTAAAAGATCCTGTTTTACGCATCCAGTACATCATAATGCTTTAACTTTTAATGGAAGCCTTTTTTTTGTATGTCAATGCTAATTTTTGATATATGTAATGTTGGGGTGACAGCGGGCGGGTTCAAATTCATGGTTTTCTGAAAGCATATGGACTTCGCTCGAATCCTCTGTGTGAGAAGGTTAGTTGAACTTCTTGTGCTTATTTTACCCAAGGAATTAACCTTCCCGTCTGAGTGAGTGGTTTCTACTTCTCTAGGATGAATTGTTTGTGTTTATGTAATTCCAACTAAGATTTGTAACAACCGATTGTCTCAAATGGTGTAGGATTGAAATCCCATCAGGAATTCTTATCAGTTGATCCTTTCTATATTTACTATATGAGTGTCTTCATAGGTGTGAGTTGTATAACAATGATCTTAGATTTCTTATCTCATTCAAGTTAGTTTAATTGGAAGGCACATTTCAAGAGTTTTAATGATCATTTATCTACAATAAAACAGACCCCAAACAGAGTTGTTGATTTATGACATTCAGATTATCATGCTACTGAGTATAATGAATTCAGTGGATTAGATATTATAGCATCTACTTTACACTATTTGCACAATTACCAATTAGAGGTATGGAAGTGTTAGTCAAATAATTGTATTTTGTAAACCTGATATTTATAGGCAAATGCAGTCGTAACACCAAATTCCTATTGGATTAAAGTTTGATGTTTTAATGCTTGCTCATATTTGACCAAAAAACCTTCACTCTTATGACAAAATTCTGTTTTCTGGTTCACAAATGATGTGTATGCCAAGCTCTTTACAAATAGTTGGAACTCATGATTTCAGATTGTTACATATGTTGTACCTAATCTAACCCTTGAAAAATGTCTTAACAAAGGTTTTCTTTTAACTTTCTCTTCAGATATTTGGCTATTTGGACACGGAAAAGAAGGGGTCAATAACATTTCGGCAGGTAAGCTAACCAACATCTTAGGAAGAAATTTTTTCTTGGTTTAAAGTTCCACTTATTATAGGTAACTGCAACTTAACAGCATCTGCTATACGTATCAATTTCACAATGATGCAAGTATCACATGAATAGCATTTGAACCACATAAGTTATGATTGACTCGATATCAGGTTCAATGCCTCAGTCTTGTCAATGCAATTCAACTTTTCTACTTAATGCTTGTTTGTATAACAACACGTTTGACCTGCACATCCGAGTATGACTTTGTTTGATACAGTTGATTGTCTTTATGGAACCTTCATCTGTATATATTTGATGTCAAATGTCAAATTTAGTGTAGTGTAATTTTAATAAATATTTTGATTTATTTCTTCATTGGGAAAAAGAAAGAACCTTGCATTTATGTTCTTACTTCAGGCTACTTGAACAATCTGATCTCTACTTAATTCTTGCACAATTCTTTGCATTCCTTGCCAAGTTGTGGATCTTGTTTTCTAGTTTCATTGTATATATCTCCAATCTATCAAATTTTTTTAAATGAACCCCTCAATTTAACACTATCTTTTTTTGTTTTTGGTTCTTCAATTAATTTGCATTGCAATTGATCCGTGATCTGCAGTTTTTGACTGGATCAGCATTAATTAGAAAACAACCATCATTTTGGAGGGCATGCGAAACGGCTTTTGCCAAGTGCTGTGATAACTCAACAGACTGCATTTCTACCGAACAGGTAACGAACCAAAGTTAATCCAGTTCTTAGCAAACTCTTTATGTGCAATAATATTAGTCCCATAATTCACTCGTAATTATTGAATGCATATTGGTCGTATTCTTGAGCCAACATAAAATGCTGTAAATAGAGATATTTTTAAGTCACTTCAGTTTAGCTTTGAACTAATGGTGCTGTTTTGTCATTACACTCAGCTTCATCAACTGTTCGATTCAGCCGCTGCTGATGGCGTGATCAGAAAAGATGAATTCATGGAATGCCTACAAAAGAATTCATTACTCATAGCACTTTTCAGCACGCATCTGAAAACTGATTACCAGTCGGAAATAGCGTGAGATTGAAATTGCGATCAAACTTTGCACATCACTTCGATTATGGCGACACAGACGTTATGCCTCAGTGGCAACTAACCAACCCATCCAGCGGTATTCTTTTTTGCCTCTCGTCGGTTGGCTGCAAAACACAATATTTGATAAAATGATGCAAGGTTTTGATTGTATTTGTGTTTGAGGTGGATATTATTAGATTCTGCAAATGGCACTAGTTATATGCTTGAACTCATTGTAAACACTATTTGCATCGTGTTATTTATAGCATAACCTGGTATAGAGTATCAGAGTTATTTAAATCATAGTATGGAAGATGCATACCATTATAGTCAAGTTTGCAGGCTATTCAATTAGTTCACGATCACCTGCATCAGGAAAAAAGCATATTCATATTCACCGTTGATGAAAATTCTACATGATTTCGATGTCTACTTGCGATGATTAGTCGAAGTACGCTCGTGCGCCATGAGTAAATCAAGGCACTATTTGTTTTTTTAATTAAAAAAATAGAAGTGATTATTTAATATATTTAAATTTATCACGATAAATATTTTTAATGTTTTAAATTAGCGGAGAAGTATAAATTTCCAACCTACGTATTCTCTTTCCTCGTTATCCGGAGCGAACGACGAGCAAAATCCAACGGATATAAAACTCACGGAGGAAATTAATTTCCTTTCTTTTTTTAATTTCTCTCCATCATTCTCTCACACAGGAAGGTGAACTAGCGTTAAGCTTTATCCAAGCTTGAGCATCAAAGAAGGATTCTCACAAATTCAACATCATTTGTCTCTTACTCGCCAGATTCAGATGCTAACTCTCAAGTTGATTCCGGCGAGTCCCAATCAATCAACTCAACTCAACGAGTTCATCGACTTGAACTTCTCATGAGATGAATTCATAAACTGGATAAGAACTCGGAGATCTGGAAAGATAGCAACTTGAAAACTCGTACTCAAAACACACTAAACGTTCTTACTCTAAGATTATTCTGAAAAATTAAAGCTGTTTCCGAGGTTCTTTAGACAGAGTGCGGATAAGGCGATCTAAATGGCCGACCAGTTCAGTAGTACCAGGGCGAGTGTCTCGTCCTCTTGATGGGAGTTGGCGCAGGGGAAATCTGTGGCACCATGAATATGTCCTCGCTCAACTGTTCTGGCCCCGTCTTCGCACCCCACTGGTAGCTGACACTTGCCTCCTTGTTCGCGTGCCCGACGCCGGTGGTGGAGGCTGCGGCGGAGAAATACGTCGGACGGAACTGGGGCACCTGCGCCGCCCACGCTGGGAACTTCTCCGCCGCCGTTTCCTGCCCGCCGCCGTCCAGATCCGGCTCGAGGAAAGGAAGTAACTCGGTTCCCTGCGCAATGATGATAAAAATCTGCTCTTTATCTTCTCCGTGCGAAAAAGATTGAAGTTTTTAGGGTTTCTAAGGCCAAACAGGAGGGCGAAATAATGTTCACGAACCTTCGCGAAATCCTCCATCAAAACGGCCGCATCGTCGACGAGAAGGTCCTCGACGCGCCACCCGGGGCACATCTTTATTAGGTACTCCGAGATGCTGCTCGTAGAATCGGCGGCGACGCCCGTGGATGCAGTTACGGGCGGCCTGACGGTGCTGCTGCTGGTAGTACTGCAGCTCGTTGTGGCGATGGGGGAGGAGGCGTCGACAATTAAGACCGTACTTCGATCTCTCGCAGGAACGGAGGTTTTGCCACTATCTTTAGCCGGCGTCGACTCCGACTCCGGCTCGGTGGAAGAAGAGGAGGATATCGGGGCGGCGGAAAGACGTGCGCCGGTGAGGATGAACCTATTGTGCTTCATGGTGAGTTGGTTGGCGCTGTGGATGGACTCGTCGCAGTCCCTGCAAAGAATCGCGCGGTCCTCCTGGCAGAACACGAACCCCCGCTTCTCCTGCAATTCCCAAATCCAAAGAACTGAAATCAAAAAAAAAATTTAAAAAAAAATCCAGACTTTTTGATCGCAGATCCACCACGAAACCATCAAAATTGCATTTTGGAAAGACCTGGCAGACATCGCAGACGGGGTGGGACTGGGCGGAGAGGGAAAAGCGGCGGTGCTTTCCGGCGAGCTTGTTCGCCCGGTGGACCCGCCGATCGCAAGCTTCGCAGAGGGCTGCCTCGTCAGCGCAGCAAAACGCCGAGGCCTCCTCTTGGCTGCACACGTCGCATAGTATCTTCATCGAGCTCTTCGACTCCTTCGAGGAGGAGTTGGCCGGAGCAGCGGACCAACGCCGGGGAGTTCAGGTGGGAAGCCATTGGCAAGAGGCCTTGTTGGAATTTATGCTGTGGATTGGGAATTGCCAGTTGTACAAGTGGGAACGATTAAACTACAATTAAATTTGAGAATATTTTATTTTAACCCCTACAATAGTTTTATTTACTATCTATTTTGCTCCTATAACCTAAATTATTACATTTTACCGCCTTAATTTTTCAAATAGTAAAAACAAACATTCCCTAACCTTAAACATTACTTTCTCACTATTGTGATTTCTCAAGTACACACCTACAACACATTATATCGGAACTTATATAATTAACTTAATTAAAAAGGATGATATTCAAATTTTATTATATATACTAGTGAGGAATCTCCAACATTACTTTGTACTAAATTATTTATAAATTTGCCTAAGCTCAAGTAGGAGATATCTAATTCTCCATCTTGTATCATTTGAATAGATCACTACAACATTGTGAGCTGCAACACATAGATATAGTCTCTTTTGCTCCTTCCAATATCATTTTTTTATCTAACAATTGGACTACTAATAAAAGATAAATTATCGATTTTGTACCGGCAAAACTAACATAATTTTCATCATTATGAGTAAATTGCTTACTTGGTAAATTATCTTTGTTCTTCAATATGCCCTTTGCAAATAACCAAAGTTCTACTGACACCCTTTAAACTTTTGTTATTTTACCCCTAACTTTTATTGAATTACATCTCAATACGTCAAAACATTATCTAATATCTAATATATTTTTATCCTTCTCAATTTTCATCAGAGTGACTCTGTTCCTAGGTTACAGTTTGCAAAATAATCTATTTATATTTCGCAAAAGAGGATGGGGCAAAATGAAAAATTTACATTCATTATTGCAAGTAGAGGAGTCCTTTTGTTTTTGTGCAATGCATGTAGACTAAACTAATTTGCAAAAGGAGATATGATTCCCTAAAGATAAGGGTACCTTGCCAAGTATTTTATTATTTATTCATTAATCATGTAACCATAATTAATTAATTTATTAAACCCCCTTACCATTTTTTTGCCTTACATACACTGTGTAGAACCATGGA
>JBAMIE010027730.1:0-19162 GCA_037177295.1 Kaempferia parviflora
CCGACGACCCTTAGCCGTGCCGTTACTCACTAGGTCTTCCCACCCCTGGCAGTGGATTTTTGTCTTCCCCATGATTCAAACTCTAGACCTCCAGGATAAGCACTAAAGTTTATGAATCCTGGTAGCCAAGTGAGAGCCGCTCACATTTATACAAATGTGCAAGGCGTAAGAAATATTAGATCATGACAAAAGGCGAAGTGGACCTACGCGTAGGCAATGATGGAAGAGTTGTTGTTGTAGCTATAGGAACATATTTCTTATCTTTGCCCACTAGGCTTATTTTAGAACTTGAAGAGTATTATTATGTGTTTGCTTTAACTAAGAACATTAGCTCCATTTCTTGTTTGGACAAGAAAGTTTTTTTATTTATAATAAAAGATAAATATTGTTCATGTTTATTTAAATAAAATGTTTTATTATACTGCACATCTTATGAATGGACTCTAAGTTCCAGACTTTACAAGTCCAATTTATAACATAAATACAAAATGGTTCAAATCTAATGATTTAAATTAAACATATTTCTGGCATTGTCGCTTAGGCCACGTAAATGAAAATCGCATCTCACAACTCCATAAGGATGAACTCTTGGACTTATTTGATTTTGAATCATATGAGATATATGAATCTTATCTTTGAGACAAGATGATAAAGACTCATTTTAGTGGACACAGCGAATTTGTTAGAACTCAAACATACTGATATTTGTAGCCCTTTCAATATAGTAGCTAGAGGAGACTATTAATATTTCATTACTTTTACTTATGATTTCAGTAGATCTACACTTGGTTGTGTGTATCTAACGAGATACAAGTCAGAATCCATTAAAAAGTTTAAAGAATTCAAGAATGAAGTACAAAATCATTCCTCTTCTCACTTCATATTCCCTTTTTGGCTCTTGTAACCTCTCCATTCCTCTTCTCGCTTCCTATTCCCTTTCCACAATTTCAACATAATGACCAAATTGTCAATGGCGAGTTAACAAGTTGCACCTTTACATGAACGAGGACACTAGTATTTGCTAGTTATTTGTTTGACTTTATTATGTTATACTTGTTCTTTCCTTTCTGTGCCGTTTAACTAATCGAGTTGTATTGTGCATGCAGGACAGGAGATTAGCAGCCCTTCATACTGTCGTTCATGCTGATTAATGTCGTTTAACTAATCGACTATGGCTTTTGATGTTTTCTCCTCCCAAATATTCCTACCGGAATGTTTTTGTCGGCCTGAGTACCGACAATAAATGTTAATTTACTGAATTGTTTTATTTTGTGGTTGGGCGGTGATACCATTATTTAAATTTCTCGTATGCCTTTTTTTTCATTTGTTACTGTATACACTATTAGTAGAGTTGCACTAGTACAAGTGATTAGGCTGAAAATGAGCCGAGCAAAGTTTGATGGTGTTTAAATTTGTTTGATAAGTTATTTGAGTTAAATTGAATTTTAAATGAATTAAGTCGTTAAAATGATTGTTTTGATTTAATTTTTTTTTAAGCTTGAACTTGGTTCGTTTATATGTTATTGAGCTCCCAATTAAAGTTTATTGGATTATTTAAAATTTTTATATTTTAAATTTATTTGATTAGTTATTGTGTTTGATAATATAAATTTATTTATTTATTTTTAATTTAATAAGTTGATAACAATTTTAATTGATAAATATAATTTTATGAATATTACGAATGATAACAAGCCAAATATATATATATGCCAAATATATATATATGCTTAAATTTATTTATTATTTAATTGATCTAGTAGGTATTAAATCAACATAAATAAATTTTTATATATTAAATTTGATCACAAATGTTTATAATCAAAATTGGGATCTTTTTGGTCTGGCTTCTTTTTTTATTGTTTATAGATGCTCAACCATTATCTTATGCCCAATCGTTCATCCATATTTTTAAAGGGCAACCACAAATAGTATATTTTGAAGGATTAAAATTGTCAGCCTGCGTTTAGGTTGTTGAATTGCCACACAGATTTGCATAGTTCCATTCATGGAAAGAACACATTTTTCATATCTTAAATTGCAAGACTGATGCAAAACACTACGACGACAGCCTACAAATGTATCAATTGCATTGTCGTTTCAGCCGACTCAAATGTGGACAGTAGCTTACTTCAAGTGCACAACCACGGGCAACTAGTCAAAGCACATAAGATGTTTGTTTCTGGGAACTAGACAGTTCACTAGAATGGTTTATGGATAAGCATAATGGTGCCGATATAACGCATTTCATAAATAAACCTCAATTGATTTCTTAGTTATCTTGCTGCTTTCTCCTTCACCCTAGATTCGGTGCTCCATCTCGGAGCCTGAATACATCATCTAGGATCAGATGAATTTGTCGTCTATTCACCAATAACTGAAGACTTGCTCACTCCTCCCGTTTCCATTGGAAGTGAGTATATGCATAATGTGCTTGGAAGGCACCCTTCTGAGACACAGGATAGCATGTCTGTTGAACCTTCGCAGCAAGCTGAGTTGGTGCTGACCCTGAAGCCATTTCTGATTTCCGTGTTACCTGATTAGGGCACATGCAATACCATTAACAAAGAATTCAACAGCCATGCTCTTGATAAGTAGCCATTGTTATATAAGATTTGATTCAATGGAATTGCCCAATCTGCTACTTAAAAATATAGAACGGAAATAATATATATTACTTTTCAGAGTAAAAGATATGTAATCTTTGCAAAAAATGATTGTGATATCGTGATTTCTTCTTAGAATTTATCTGGTAGAGGGAATGAAATGGCGTGGATTGGAAATGAAAATGGGAATGGAATCTAATGAAATAATAGCATAGTTGAAGGTTCAGTGCATGACCATTAGGGTTGTCGTGTGCCCACAAGAGTCACAAAATTCATAGCAGTACTCAATGCTCAGAATAAAACTTAGGAAATACCATGGAATATTTGATTTAGTTGTGGGGTAAGCAATAATGTAATTTATGCAATGGTGCAAATCGAGTTTCAACATTACATACCACTAGTATCCTAGAAAAGAATGAGGTTCCGCTCAATAATATTGCCTTGTCAACGGACTCTTTGTTGGCAAAGATAATATCTGCTTCGCTGGATTAAAAGATAATTGCATAGTTTCATTCACATCAGCAGTTGATTGACAGCAGAAGAATATATCTAGAAGGAATGAAAGCTGCAAAGCCTTACCCTTTTGGGTGGCCAGTTAGCACGTCAGTTAGCAAGGTAACTTTAACAATAGGGCCACACTTTGTAAAATGAGAAAACAATGCTTCTCTTGTAGATGCAAAATGTACCTGCATCAAAAGTATCAGATCCCCAATGACATGTATTGTTTCCATATGAATCTTATGTTCTAATTCAATAACTTACTACCGACATACAAATTGCAAAACAGCCTTTTCATCTTCATAACTATGGTCACTAACAATATCGCTTAACAAAAAGCTAAATGACAAATTTAAAAACAACTAGTATTTACAAGCATTAAAAAATAAGATGAGAAAAATTAACATGATATGGACGTCAGACTAATGAATTTCAAATTTCAATCATATGAAGTAATGGTTATTGAATTTGTAGAGAGGAAAGGAAGACACAAAAAAAAGTTTAGCATACTTATATAAAATTAATTTAAACTGACTCAGATAATCCAAAATAGTTTGGAATTTTGGATACACAGCTTTTTGTTGTTGTAGTATTGAGCTCAATGGCGAATAAAGATGAATTATTTTGGATACCCCATGGAATTTTTCAAACAGATTTACCATCCAAAAACCATCAAGTTGTTTTATTAAGAACATAAAGCAAGCATTATTAATATATTGGGGCATTATAATCCTCTACATGCATTCCTCAAATTTGGAATGCAGAAATGCTGAAGAATCCAATGTGATTGTATAACAACATGTCCTGTGAATATTAGAATATTTGCCAAACAAATGAAAATAAGCAATTATAGAATGAATAAGTATAAAAAAACCCAATTGTTTTGCTGATTTACATTAGTGACAAAGACAGTTCTTGACTCAAAATCTTCCTTTGTGTTGTTGTGCAGACCTGCAAAACAAGGAACTCAGCCTCAGTGACTACTTCTGCAAGTGACAGATGCCAAGAGCTCAATACACATCATATTAGCCAAACATTCTTTTTTGCTAACTAGTTCAAAGAATGATGGTTATTAAAGAGAACAATGAGACTTGGTACCCTACTAAGGTATTTTGAGCAAAATCAATCCACTAAAACAAATCATGTATAAAATATAAAAATTAGCTCAACATGGAAAAAGAAAGAGCATTAACCAAGAGGAAATATGGTTACCGCAGTAAATGAGAATTATAAAAAAATCACCACCAATATTGCCAGATTGATGTTGTCCATAACATAATGGAAAAGCAAAACAGATTGCTAGCAACAAGTCAAGAACATTGCGGTATGCCTTTGCATAACAACATTAAAGTACAACTCCAACCAAGAAAATGATTCTCTTTGTCTTCTATCACAGAACAGGAAAGTTACTAAGTCTTAAAAACAAGAATTCTTATAATATTAATTAATATTGGACCGTGCTTCTGAATTTTGAAACAGATCTATCATGTATTCATACAACCACAGAGAAGCATGGATAGTAAAACCAAGCTGCAGCAATGTGAAAGGAACAAGGTGCAAAATGCATTCACAGAGTGAAACATACTCTGATGATGATGTTTCAATAGTTCAATACCTAAACAAATCACCATTGATGCTAAAACTTATTACTGAAGAGCATCAAAGCCTGCCAGCAAATCCAGACATACCATTGAGAGACATTAGTGAGAATAATGCCTAGCCTACTGTGAGATGTATTGAATCCAGTATCTGCAACCGTGCATATGAATTCTAAATATTGTAAACTGAATATCACAAGTGCCTAAAACTTATAGAATCAGGAAAATAAACAATACATGTTGTTTCAAGGTCTGACTGAAAGACATTCAATAGTGCATTAATGACCTGATAGTAACTTGGATTTTGAGTCAATCAAAGCTGCCTGCTTTGAGCGGAGCTTTTGCATATCCTTTGCCACTTTTTGCAGCTTTAATTTTACATCAGTTATTTCCTGCATTAGGAAATCAAAGAAACATAATATAATAGTAGTTTCAAATTTTTTAAGTTTCACAACGCAAGGTTTATTGCTCACAGTTTGGATGGGCTTGGGTTCACTGTTTCCATTTGCAAACTGCAAGGATTCAATCTTATCTGATGTTAGACTACACGGAACTGAATTCTGTATCATAGTTGTTTCTGAGGTATTCTTCTTCTGTACAGATTGGACTACTTTATCAGACTGTTTGTTCTGCTCACATAAAGATGATGCTGAAGTACATGTTGGCTTCAGAAACTTTACAGTATTATTTTTCACTCTTGCTGACTCATTACAAATAGACAAATATTGGCACTTATTGGGTACAGAGCCACTTGCCTTTTGTAATGCCTCTTTAGTTTGCAGATAGTTTTCCTCACTGCCTGAAAAAGAGGCAGACATATTGCCAGAAGCAATATCACCATGTCTTGTCTTTTGCAATTTATCTACTTGTTCAAATGAGTGCTGCTTATTGAGCTCCAGTAAATCTTGTCTTTGAGAACTGCTGGTGACAAGTCTCCTTTTATGACCTTTATCAAATGCAGTACTCCTTTCAGTGTTATTGCCACTAAAATTTGCATATGGCTCAAGTATTAAGTCTTGAATCTCTTCAGTTTGAGGTTTTAGTTTTTCTGTTCTAGTGAGACAGTGTCTTCCACCTCTTAATAAGGACTCATTTTCTTTGGATGGCTTCCCGAGCCTATCCCAAACATTACCACGAGGCTCTGTAATCTGTGCCTCTACGGCATCTGCATCATTTCCAGATGGTCCACTTGGAATAGCACTTTTATTGCAAAGAGACTCACGGTTAGTATCTTCTGTATGAAAAAAAAGGTAGAACACTGTATCAGATACATATGCAAGGGCAAAAAAATTTGCAGACTTGTTTATCTTTATTCAAAATTGACTATCAGAGCAGAGAAGTGAATTGTTTTACTAAAGGGAAAAAGAGGAAAATGATTTTTTTTTTTAGAAAAAAGAGAAGGACTTGCCTCTACCAATTGCCTGTGAATTCCTCATGACTGTTTCTGACTTTGGCACATGTGAAGGTTGACGAGGCAATGCACTTGAGCTATTTTTGGCTATCTGCTCCATATGAATGATGAAGTTAGATAGTGGAGCCCTTCTAGAAATTAATGTGAGAACTAAGACAAAGGACTTAGCCAATCAACCTTCCAATGTTGATTTTGTTTTTCTAGGCATTGCTCACCACCAGAAAAAAACTTAGCAGAGGATACCAAACTAGCATCCGCAAACATTGTAAATCCATTTTGAGTCTGATTAATGTTGTTTGTATGAACCACACTATTGACTGCATGTGTTCGTTGCTGTGGCCTATCAGCAAGCACTTTGATAGAAGCAATTTCACTAGGACGCCAACCTTTATGGCTCTCTAAATCATCAATGTTGTTTGTATGGCTCAAGTTTTCTTCTTTATTTGATAGATCAGAAAAATAGCCTTTGAACTGAAATATAGAATACAGATAATACATGAATAATTATCGTGAAGATGCAAGATGAATTAATTTTTTACAAATCCTGAAAAAGGGAAACAATAGCCCAACAGTCCAGGCAGTGTCATCATGGACCTATCACCAGACACTAGCCCATGAAAACAACCTTATGCCAAGTTGTTCCATAATTCATTGCTTTAGAAATTCAATAGAAGCTTTACATGAACTAAAATGTCGGTACTAGTAAAGATTGCCATCACCAACCATTGCAATCTTTAGCTCTCTATATTTTCATCTTAGGACTCTCTAAAATGCTTCTAGACTCTCTTTAAATAAGCAACTAAAGTTTCTTCACTTGAACCTTCATCCTATTGCTATAACGACCCATGGGACTCCTTGGCACCAGCTAGCAAGAGAAATGAGCAAGAACTACTGTGAGTCATCTACCACCCATAGTAATCTAGAGATTTATAATATACCGGTGCTGCTAGAAATCATTTTTTCCATTTCAATTAATTAGTAATTCTTCTCCTTAATCATAACAAAATCAAGCAATTAGATTTGCTCAAAACAAGTTTAATTTACATGGATGGCATAATGAAGCATAAATGCCAAGTCTCATTGCCTATCCACGTATGATACACCCCAGTTAAGCATAGATTGTCTCATGTGCTCAACACCTATGCAAGTAACCCAAGAGCCAATGAGGCTTCACCAGTAGCAACTACTCAAATTTTAATGCCAATAACTTCCTATTCCTTGACAAAGTATGGAAATTACCTTAGTTGTTTTTGAAGCAATGGTTTGAAGTGATAGATAATTCCAGAGCCTGCATGATATAATAGTTAATATAGATAAGCAATACTAACCACAAAAAACACCAACATATTTGTTTATTAAAAAAATAAAATACCATGCTACAAAGTTTTCACTTTCATTGCCAAGAAAGGCCTCCAGTTCATCTCGGGCTTGGTTTTGATGTTTCCCGTTGCAAACAAGAATAATGATGTACTCCTGGATATGCAAATAACAACTTATTCCTTCCCACCATACTAAAACACTTAGGAAATTATTTAATAATAACTTCTTTAATAAAAAAATTCGGATGGTGCTCAAACATGATCTAAGAGATCTAGCCATCTGGATACTATTAACGATAAAACCTTGGAGTGATGAAATCCTGATATTCATGTAGCCAATATAGCCAACACTAAATAGTTAAAACTAACATGACTTGATAATGATGAATCAGAAGCTCATCATTATTTCACTTAATTAATGAATAAATATTATTTTAAAATATATAAAGACTAAATCATGTATTATTGATAACATGCAACTACTATTATTAGCATTGCCATTGATTTAAAAAGCCTCATCCTGAGCCATTTACACAGCCACATAAGCTTTATACCGAAAGGACAACATGAGATCTACAGTCTACTAATGGCCTCATATAGAACAAGCACACTAAATAGATTGCTAGCTTGCTAAAATTCAAGATATCAAGTTAATATTGATTAGATTAAGCTAGTTTTCCCAAATAGATAAACAAAAAGCAATAATATTTACCACCACCACCAACAACCCCTCCTCCCTCTCCCCCACTACCACACACACACACACATACACACAATATTTTTTTTGTTATTGCATCTGTCGCTATTTTTTATTTTATTTGTTGTTCTACTATTATCAACATTTGAATAGCATTTCCATTACTCCATGCGCAACAATGACCTATGTGAAAAGTTCGGTCTGTAATCCACCTTTTATCATCCTAACCAAAAATTCTGATCAATTAAGAAGAAACTCCATGAAGCAATTTTAATAATGAAGCACAGAAGTATTTATGCAGCATGAGTGTTCTATGACTATTTGGTCTTCAAAGAAGTAAGAAGTTCCATATTATAGGCGGAAGAATATCCCAGAGCAAACCCTACAGCAACCAGCCATGATATCTTCTGCTGCTTGCTTGAAAATCAGGATGTAAATAGGAGCTAATGTGAGTGATATCCTCTACTCAAAACAAATACGAGCATTCTTCCAGTTTGATTGAGCATTTCCCAATCGCTCACCATTGATGTATTTGTTGTTCCAGCATCATGAAATGGGCAAAAAAAAAAAAAAAAAAAGTTTGGTTTTCCACCGTTCAGCCATTAGGATGATTCTTGACCTCTCTTCGCGCTTGCCCACTTTTAGCGTGCTATCTCTGTATCCGAACTATATCTAGTCATCAATACAGCAAAAATCTCCGTTCTTAACTAGCGCGCATAATTCAGAGTAAATTCTCCTAGATTCCAATCCCGGTCTTTCTCACCCAATCCAAGGGGGGAAAACCCCAACTCAAAACAAAACCCTATCCGAAAAATCTCCATAGTGAAGCAAGATCATTGTCAGATGCATAATATATACAAAACCTAAGCTAGCAGGAAATCGAATGCCGGGTGGTGCGATCTTGTACCGTGAGGACGTCGTCGGAGTAAGCCCCGAGGAAGTCAAGGAGCTTGCGGGACACAGCGTCTCTGAGCGCGGCCGCCTCCAGCGACCTCCGATCCATCTTGAACGACCTCGGCTCCGACGAGAATACATCAACGCCGGCCACCTTGCCCTCCGGCGACGGTTGATCGGGCAGGCTTCGCTCCGCCATTTCCCTCTCCTCTTCAGTCTCCAGAGCCTTTTATCACACTAATCGTGGTAAAAACAAGTCAGGAACGCGGATGCCTTTGATGCTCGTCGTTACTCAAAACAACACCGGCTTTATGATATGTCGGCATGCGGGCCCATCTAAGATCCGATCCATTGACCCACGTGGGTTTGAATATCTGGGAGAAGCGTTTTTGCATAAGGAGGAATTTCCACTTTAGCTTCTCGTTTGTTAATTATAACAATTTACCCCTTAGACCTACTAGGGTGAGGTCGGGTATAAATGTAAAATATAAATTTAATTTGGACCGTTGGGGAAAAAAGAATCGAAGCTTGAATAATAGTAAATCTCGGCTCGTGGAAGAACCCTAATCCCTTTCTCAACTTTCTCGAATTTTATCTCGCAGAGAACGGAGCCCTTCCCGATTCGCTACTATGTCTCAGGTGCCTTACCTTTCTACTCTTTGATTGGATTTTTCTCTTCTCTTTGTTTATCCTTCTTCGTTTTCTGTCCTCGAAGTTATTTGTTCCTCGATTTCCTTGCTCGCTCGCTTGTGCTCGCGTTTTCAATGATGTGAACTTGTGGTTTTGGAATTCCAGATTCGCGCGAATTATACTATTAGTGAATCTATTTCGGATGTTCTCTTTTCGAGGAGGTTTTCCTCTTTTTGTTTGTTTTCAATGCTGGATCTTCGAGTTACTCGAGTGGTTTCCAATTTTTCTATGGAATTATTTATCCAGTAATTCTAGGCTTTCTAATGGATCTTAGCCTTCTATTTTTATGAGATAATTTTCCACTGAATTGATGCAACCATCGGAGATGGCTGTTTTCTCCGTGACACGAATCTTGATCTGATCATAAGATCTCCAATTTTTCCTCTTTTCAAGGGTGCACCGAAAATCATTGGTGGAGGCTTACGTAGTGATTGAAAATTGGTCTGATTAGTTTGCAATGAAATTCTGGAAGTTATTTGTTGGTTCCAATAATGACGCTGTCATCACTGTAGTAATAAATGATTAGATGGACAGATAAAATGATTATTTTCCTTTGTCTGAAAAGTCATGATTTCTTGTGCCTTTTGCTCTTTTTGCAGGTTGATAACCGGAACCCATCTGCTGGCAAGAGGGCCAGAACCGATGGTATGAACTATGAACTTACATTTCATTTGGGATTTAAAATAGTTATGTGGTCATTCTTAAATTTGTTAATCACTAGAATTACAGAACTTTTCTAAAGTTTCATTTTACATTTTAAGGTGGTCGACGAGAAGATGACTGGACTTGTCCTAGTTGTGGTAATGTTAATTTCTCATTCAGGACAACCTGCAATATGCGCAATTGTACTCAGTCAAGACCTGCAGACCATAATGGGGTAAGGTTTACCCACAAAATGTCTTCAGTTCTTAACGAACGTATGTATATATGTATATATATTATAATTAACTGTATGGTAAATGTATATGTAAATGCAATGCACTACATGTTGTATGTGTTAAATCTTTTTGTTTTATCTGGAGAAAATGTTGAGATAGGGATTTGAATGGGGCTTGTGTGTCATGTTGTTTTACTTTATTGATTTGTTATTCCTTTTAGTGTTTTATCTGATCAAGCACATGTTTCAAGATAATTTGAGCATGTTAATTTTAAAATGTTTGCTGACACCACTGTCAAGTTTTCAGGCTCAATTCCTTTTTTCCTCTTTTTTTTTTGGGGGTTTGAAAATTTTCTATTTCCATACTTACATGCTACTTTTATCAATATCCAGAAGTTTGCACCAAAGTCTATACAAGCTCCTCCACCCTATGCTCCAGCTAGTTATGTGGGTTATGGTACTCCATCTTCTATGTATCTTCGCACTCCGCCATATGGATCTTCTCTTTTCAATGGTCATCCATTGCCTCCATATGACATGCCTTTCTCGGGAGGTTCTGCTTACCTTTATGAGTATGGTAATCGTCTTTCTATGGGGAGTCCATATGGGCCTTTACATCTGTCTGGTCCTTATTCTGCTGGACCTATGATGGGAGCAGGTACTAATTTTTGGCATTGAATTTAGTGTATGTATATATTAGCAAATTTAAACATCTTTTGAGCATGGATTATTTACCTTATGTGTGAATAAGACAGTTCTATTTTGGAGTAGTTTATGTTGAAAGTTCCATTTTGTTATGAATTTTCACCACTTACCTTCATATTGGAAACTAGAAATCCATTTGATGTTCTTTTTTTTTCATTTTTTATTTTATTTTAGGCATCATTTGGATGCCAGATGGTTGTTCGTCCACATTTAAGATTTGTCACAGCTTCTGCACTTTCATTGATGTTTTATGCCTTGACTAACTTCTTGTTCTTTAGGTGGTGGGTATGGTATGCCGCCACCTATGGTGGATAGGTATGGCTTGGGTCTGCGTGTTGACCATGGTTCAATGGTAAGTTGAACTAGAAATATTTTTGTAGTTTATGAATTTATTTCCTTCTCTAGTTGTTTCCCTTGGCTGTTTTTAGGATTACATGTCATGAGCCTCATTTACTGATAATGCCTTATATTTTCAACATTTCCTTTTATTGGAGCTGCAAAATTATTTATAATGTAGCTTTAGCATAGTTAAATAAATTATCTCTACTGTTTTCTTGTATTACACTCAATTACTCAACTATTATAGGAAATTTCTGCAGGGGCCTAGATCTGGAGCATATCCTGAAGAGAGTTCACAGAAGAAGAATGCAGGTTAGTTGTTAGTTGTTCGTTCCTTTTTCCTTCTCATTTTCAGCTTACAGATAAACATCATTATTTACTTTTTTTTTTCATATAATATAGGTGAAGGACGTGAGAATGATTGGAAATGCCCAAATTGTGGCAACAATAATTTCTCATTTCGAACTGTCTGTAACATGAGGAAGTGTAACACCCCGAGGCCTGGAAGCCAGGTTAGAACACTTTGCAGCTCATCTCCATGATGATATCCTTTTAAAGTCAAATTAAGCTAGTCTCTCTTCCTCCCCCTTTTAATACTATTGATGTTACTATAAATGTTCTCTTTGTTCTCTTAGTTTGCTATCACTTTTATGCGCACGTGTGTGTGCATGCTTTTTTGCTTGTTTATCGTCCTTGATCATAAACAAAACGTGGGGTGAAGTTATTAATTCAATATCATTTATCTTCTTTCATGAGAACTTCCTTGTTTCCTAGGATTTTTTTTCTGCCATTCATTTTATCTTTGTGCATCTGAACTCAGATACTTCTCCCTGTTGGGAGTAGCTATTTTTTAGCTGGACTATGATAAAACCTGGAGATGCACAAGGTCAATTGACTGGTATTCGGCTACATATATGAAAGTGGAATATTGCACTTTTGATTTTTATTATGTCAGTTTAAATGGATGAAATTGATTAACCAGTCAACCATGTGTGCTCTTATATTACTGGCGTCAAAATAATATATCTCCTAATTTTTCTATCCTAAATAAACTAATTGGTTGGTTTGGTGTTAGAAAAAGGGCATACAACAGTTAATCAAACTGTACCATCATACCTTTTGTACATTACTATCACAATCATACCCAAAACTATACATCCATAATCGTACTTTCTAGATCTAACAAAATTATAAAATATCAATTTAACTGTGTTGTTTTAGACTATATATATAAAATCTATAGAGTAAAATCAGATATCTTTATTGTGGTTGTTCATTTAATTGGTTGAAGTTAGCTAAAATAATACACTTCAAACTCTTTTCTGTGTAACAATCATAGGATTTACTAGTGTCTGCTGCCGGAGAAGTTCATTGTTTGATTCCATTTCAAACTCCACTTTACTTTCTTTTTCATACTTTTTTGGATACTCTCTTCTTGCTTTTCGATGAAATCTGATATTTATTTATGAGCATTTCCTGATCTCTCTGGTTTTCTCCTTTTTACAATTTCATCCAGGGTTTCAAATCAGAAAATTCAAAAGGTTCAAGTAAGTTTGATCTCTGTGCTCTTATTTCAGCATTGCCTTCCTGTTGTTCATTTTGATTACATTGTAAACAAAATGTTTCCATGCTTAATATCTCATTGTTGTCAAAACAGAATGGCAATAGGAACTTCTTCAGTCATGCCTTTGACTAATCCTTTTCTCTATGTACATTTTATTTGGGCCTTCCACTTGCAACCTATTTCTGATCCTTTTTTGGTTCTCATTGCAGAACCAAAAATGCCAGAGGGAAGTTGGAAGTGTGAAAAGTGCAACAATATAAACTATCCATTTCGAACCAAGTGTAACCGACAAAATTGTGGTGCAGAAAAGCCATCGGAATCACATTCTCCAGGGCCGTCATCCAATGAGGATGATCAGGTTCGTTATTGTAAATCGTGTACTTGTCTCTTATGTTCACCTTGTGTGATGATTCTTGCATATCAGAAATACAGGAAATTTTCTCTTGTATTCTCTTACAAGAAATCAATATTTGTAGAGCAATATATTCTATTAACTTGTTTCACTATCTCTTGCATCCGTTAATTTGTCATGTGGTTGTTACAGTGAGTCCTAGGACTATTATGTGGGTCGAGAAGGTTCGAAGTCATCGTCAGCGTCGCACACTTGATTGTCTATGGTCAGTCGTGTCCTATAGTTGCGGCCATCCATATGAGTTTCTCCACCCCCCTTGATCTAAGTCGAGGATATAGTAAGGTTAACATTTTCACAAGTTTGCATCTGGTATCTTGGCTTGTATTGGTCTTTCATGAAAAATATTTACATATCTAGCCTGGTCCAGTTATCGTACGTGCTTGTCGGTTCGACTGGTTAATGTTTCGTGAGAACCTTTGTTTAGTTCAGTTCAGTTCTGTTGTGTTAAATTGTTTCTGAGATCCTCTAGCAACTAATATATCTGGATGGTACTCCTTTGTTTGCTTTATGATATCTGGAGTATGTTCACTATATCAAGGGCTTCTAAACTTTCGATACCTACGAGCAAGTTAATCTGGCTTATATATTATTTCCTTTTTGTTCTTCAAAGTCTATTTTGATGCTTCTCGAGGATTTATAGTAAAGGAGTTTATGGTTCCATGTTGTCTCAAACTTCCGACTCGCCTTTCTAAAGTTTCACTAATGTATTGTTACACAAGTCTGCAGTATTTCATCTAGTGCTACGAGTTCTCCAAGTAATAACTCCTTAGAGTGGTTCATAGACTGTGCTTAATAGTTTCTTCATCCGTATCTTCTCCCATAATTCTGCCAGCTATGTTTATAAGAAACAATGCTTAGCTTCCAAATAATCTTTGCATTCGGTTTGGATTGGATTAGCTTCGGGCTATCCGATCGGGTGTTTTATTGTGATCAGTGCGACTGATGAAAATAGGAATTGCAAAGCTACAATGAAGATGAAGCCAGACGCACCTTTTAATGAAATGTTTTGTTAAGTCTATTGTTGAGTTATCAAATGATCAAGGCTCTCTCATAAAGGATCTAGTTTGATACTTAATATTGGAATTTCTTTTCGTCAATTTTAGCCTTTGGAAATGAATAACATCCATTCGTTACCAGTAACAACAGACCAAGAGATCCTTAGATGATATTATTAAAGAACTTGTCATAAAGCATTAGGCAATCAGTTTCCTGTTTCTTTCTTTTCAAGAAGAAACAAAAAAGACATGTTTGCAAAAAAAAAATTATGAAATGTAAACTAGTTTTTTTTTTGTTATTTGGTAATCTAAGAGGGGAGTGGTTCGGTTTTATGTAAATTTTTCTATCAACCACTCGGATAAATTAAAAAACGCAGATGAATTCTAGCGGATAGTCCAGTATCAACTTCATAATTTAGAGTCTGTTCTACCTCTTTGCACAACTAGATATGATCTATAAAACAATCTACCTGATGAGTTATCGAGCGAAGTTATTAAACATGATGACTTTCAAAATGGACCTGTGAGATTTTAAGGATGGAGCGTATTTGGAAACGTTTTCCTTTTATCTTTGCTTTGGCTAGCTTCTAATGCCGGTCTGAAGAAGTGGCATAGAGTGACTAAATTACATATATGTAATCGTAGTATCACTAGTTATTCAAAATCCGTTGTAGTCTAGTTGGTTAGGATACTCGGCTCTCACCCGAGGGACCCGGGTTCAAGTCCCGGCAACGGAATTATTGCCCTGTTTTATTTTATGTTTGATTGTGAAACTCTGTTTTTTTTTTAAAACTTTGCTAGTGACTAAATTACATATATGATATCCTAGTATCACAAGTTATTCAAATTCCGTTGTAGTCTAGTTGGTTAGGATACTCGGCTCTCACTCGAGAGACCCGGGTTCAAGTCCCGGCAACGGAATTATTGACTTGTTTTATGCTGTGTTTGATTGTGAAACTCTGTTTTTTTTTTTTAAAAACTTTGCTGGGTAATTATTTATATATATGCCCCTCCTCCTTTCGGTCTAACTTCCATATCAGTTCGTCAAACATGTTCCTTTTCATTCTGTTTTCTAGATTCGACGAAGAAATACTAGCAAGATTCGTTCCCAACACTCACTCAGAAAAACGCAAGATTTAGACCGTCCGCAAAAAGTTCGCCCGTGAGCATCAATGACGGATGCAAATTGGAGGCTTCTGTTTCAGAATACAAGAAAAACAATGTCACACCAATTGCCAAACCACTGAAACAAATACCGCCAGCAGCAAGGCAACCCCACAATCCCTCACTCCCTGCAACTTCCCCGGCATCGCCGAATCTACCACAATCATGATCTCAAACCTGCAAGTTCTCGTCGACGGATCCTTCTCCGTCACCGTCGCCAGGTTCGAAAATCCACACGCGACGTCGTCCTGGTCGTTCTTTTGGTAGTAGTTATTGAACGCATACGAAATGTTGCCTTGCTCATCCAGATCCCCACATGAGGTTTTGTAGCCGAGGGCCGTGCAGTCCGCGTTTGCACAAGCGTAGCTGATGCTCGGAGCTATCCTGGAATCGTCGGGCGTCACGTCCGGCTTGAGGATGCACCATTTCTTGTCTAGATACTGGATGTTTTGTGCCCGAATCAGGGATCCTGTCTTGGTCGTGCCGAGATTCAGTTGGTACTTTGGCAGTCCATCATAAGTGAAAACACCCCAGTGCCTTTCAAAATTTCCCGGTTGGATGCTCTTTTCGTCTTCGTCCACTAAACTGAAGAGGTACGCATCGATCGGCCCTGGCCTCATCGGCGTCCCCTGTCCCATGGAGATATGATTCATGAATCCCTGATTGAATCGCTGAGCATTCTGAGGGTTCGCGTTCATGTCCCCGTCTGTCGGCCAGCCAATCTCTCCGACGATGACCGGTAGATTGCCGTAACCGTTCTTTTTCAGGGCCCAAATGAGAGTGTCGTGATTGGCATCGAACATGTTAGTGTAGCTGGTCGTGCCATCGACCACCGGCGAAGAATTTCCATCGAAGAAAGCATAATCCATTGGGAAGTTTGGATCGTTGTAGAGGCTAATGAAAGGGTAGATGTTCACCGTGAAGGGGGCTGCATTGTCGCTGAGGAACTTGATGATGGCGAGCATGAGATCATGGATATTAGACCGGAAATCTCCGTCGGATGGCCGACCACTAGGCGATTCGTAAACGTCGGCGTTGAGAGGGACAGTGACTTTAACCTGGCTGCCCACACCGGCTTTGATGAGAGCTCTTTGGATGTTTTGGAGGGCTGGAAATGTAGTTTGGAGAAAGCTTCCATTGTAGGTCTCCAAGAAAGGTTCATTTCCAACCGCGACATACCTTTCAACACAAAACAGGTTATCATGTAAGATATCGAACAGAGACACTCGGCTAGAACATTAGATAACTGGTGTAAGATATAGAACAGAGTCCACTATGCTTTCTAGCGCAATTCGAGTATTTTATGCCACATTTTAGGAGGCCGGATTATCGATAGAACCCTAACTCTCTTGTTCTATGGACTCTAGTTTTTCAGCACTAAGGCTCCACCTTTCCAAAAACATTCGAGTATTCTAGATCTCACAACATCTAACTGCATAATTCAGCTACACAACATTCGGCGCATAGGCAACTCATACTAGTATTCGTAGCAAGGAAGTTCGATCTCGATGAAACACGAACTATATGAGAAAGGGCCAGCTAACTAGAAGGCAACAACAACCAAGTTAGTGAAAAGATGGAAGCTTAAGTTACAAGGACCACCAGGTAGGTTCTCAACAACTAGTACATAAAATTGTTCAATAAATAGCAATCATCGACTATTCGATATCCAATCAAAGAAACTCTAATGAGATCGCAGTTTAGATCATCGCCAAGGTATATATAAAGACCATTCGATGACTAATCTCGGAGAATTTGTGTCCTTATACATGCATTTCACTCTTCCAATCGTTAAAATCCTCATACCGCTCAGAGTCAGATCACATAGATAAAGACCCTATAAGGTTTCTTCTAACTAAATTGTTCAATGAATATCGATTTCAAAAATGGGCACCTAATAGGGAATCAGTAAATAGCAATCATCGACTATTCGATATCCACTCATCAGTGATTTGCCTTCCCAATTGAAGCTATAAGATCTCTCAATCAAAGAACCCCTAATGAGATTGCAGTTTAGATCAACGCGGAGCTATGAAGATCATCCGACGACTAATCTTGGAGAACTTGTAGCAATTATAGCAAGCAAGATATGGCAAAAACCTAAACATGAAAAGCTACCTGATGTTGACTCCATCATTGATGTAAGCTGAGACATTGCTCGAAACCCAGTTCTGCGCCGCCTTCGAGCTCGAGGCCAACACGGCGAGCATATCGTTCGGGATGCCGACCATAACCTCCATCCCACTCTTCCCCAGCGCGCCCATCGTCCCCGCATCGGCATCAAACAGCTTCACCTTCTGAAACCCATTCTCCCTGAGCAACCGAACCACCGTGCTGGGGGGCAGAGGGTGGCTTGTCTGCGTGCCCCAGTTAGCTCCGATACCCCCCACAGAGGCCACCAAGCAAAGCCAGGAGAAAACCCTAAAACCCAGAGAAAGCCCCGCCATTCTCCCCAGAAATCGAGGGTTAGGGTTTCTACCGAAACAAACCAAAAAAAGCTGCAATCTTTTGCAGAGATGAAGAGGCGAGCTTTGGGGAGTAACACTCGACGCCGCTCCCATCCAACAAACCCTAGACCAAAACGTATTCTGAAAAAAAAAACAACTTTTTCAGTAAATCACCCTCAAAAAAACAACTTTTTGCAGAGAGACTGAAAGAGAAAGAGAAAGAGCAAGACATCATCATCACTTTTAGAGCGTGGGAAGGAGATACCATACCAGACATGGAAGCTGCTGTGTCAAGAACTAGGGCAGCTTGTTGAGCTTAGAGATCCATCCAGGAAGGTGTGCTAGCTAATAAAGAATTGATTCTTGGCAGGGCGGCAGAGCAGCGAGGAGCTGCCAGAGCAGACAGTGGGCATTAATGCAAGCGCCAGAAAGAGACAGGCAGAAGAGGAGATCGATATTTAAGACGACAAGAACAGGAAAGAAAGAACAGCAAAGAGTGGACTTTTGTCGTAGGAAGCAAGAACACAGCTGAGCATTGATTTGATAGTCCAACCATTTCAACGAACAAAACAAAAAACTTTTTTTTCGGCTTTTTACTTAAACGTACTTAATTAGTTAATTTCCAAATTTACGAAAAGCATATTTATTTGCTATTTTAGCTGCCATCAACCTTTATGGAACATTTGATTTGACAGAGTGTAATTAATATAAATACGATTATACTACAAAGCTGATGAATATCATGTTAAGAATGTAATATAATATAATCTAAATTATAAAAGTTAATAAATTTTTATAATATGTATTACATGGTAAATCCTATGTAATTCAAATTACATTTTAACCTAAAATTTAATATACCCAAAATACCCTTAATTTATCTAATCAATTCATGTCCTAACAAATTTATTGACACCATCTCCCTCGCCGGCCTCCAACCACCCAT
>JBAMIE010027828.1:0-19154 GCA_037177295.1 Kaempferia parviflora
ATTGTGAGTATATTTTTTTCATGTCTTCATCGTTTATACTCATAATTAATAGTCATCCGTAATTTATCTTTTTCGTATTAACCTATGACGTGTTGACCTAGAGACGGATTAGCAGGGACCCTGAAGACGAGCAAATCATCTTTTACCACATGAGTGTACTATTATTGGCTAATAGTCATCCGTGATTTACCTCCTCCGTATTGACCCAGAGACGGATTGGCAGGGCACTGGGGCAGCGAGCGAATTTCTTTTTGCCACATAAGTGCACTAATATTGGCTAGTAGTCATCTGTGATTTACTTCCTCGGTGTTGGCTTAGAGACGGATTGGAGAGCGTTAGGGTGAGTGAATCACCTTTTACCACATAAGTGCACTAATATTGCCCCGGGACTATGGTGCAACGATAATGATGCTAAGTTGTCTTCTAGACATATATGGTTTGATTCCTAGTTATAGCGTATTTGCAAAGATTTTTTCTCCAAATAGAACTTGCAGCTAAGAGATGTGGGGCTTCTGTGCCGTCCACCGATTTACCCTAGTGGTCGGTGAGAAACTTTTATAGGGTCGGGCGGGTCACCCTAGGCTCGACGTTACCCAACTTGGTTAATTTTTATTTTTTGCACTAATATTGGTTCCCTCAGGGCAGTACGGTGGTTAAGGCATGAGAGGTTACCACATGAGGTCTTTGGTCGAAACTCGATATGTCCGAGCATGCCCTCCCCATGCCTTGACCACTTGCGCTAACGACTAGTAGTCACTTGTGATTTACCTCTTTCGTGTTGACCCATGGACCGATTGGTGGCCACTTGGGTGCACTAATATTGTCTCCACGTGGTATACAATTGATTAGAGAATGACAACTTTATTATAATACGATAGAGATTAATTCCCACAATATATACACTTGGAAAAACTCCTTCCGCCCTTAAATTAAGTAATTGGTCGTCGATTATAAATTAACTCTATAATTTATAATTTATCTCATTTCACATAATTTTAGGACCGATTATTAAAAATTAAAGTGAACATAATCTTCAACTGCAATTTAATGCACTAATATCATTAAGTAATATTTTACCATAAGTATTACTTATTTATGGTAATGTTTTAGCGTAAATATTTTTTTTTAAAGTTTTAAAAGTCTTGGTATTATGGTAATGTTACCGCTCCATTAATTTTAAAGGTGACAGTCCAGTATTACTAAAGTTTTTTTTTGATCAATGAATAAATTTGAAAGTAGAAATGGATCCTTACAAAATTTTTAAACTATTTAGGAGATCTTCTAGTCCTAAATTTATGGTTTCTTTTCTATTTACATTTTGACATTTATTTTATTTATGTTTAAACTTTTATGAAATACTATCTAATATATTAGTGTTTGTTTATAGTTAAAGTTGGTCGATTTTATTTTATTTTTTTTTTTTTGAGTGAATTCATTATTTTTTATGCAAGTGATAATTTTTGATTAATCGACATCTGATTTAAATACAATAATGAATTATGTAGTTTTTTTTTTATAGAAGTTTAAACATAAATGATTGGAATGCCAAAGTACAAATGGAAGAAGAGATAAAAAAAAAATTAGAGATCCAGGCCCAAAAGATCCAAACCTGCCGGGAGTAATGTGCCTCTTTGAAATTTAAACCTTTGATGCTTATAAAATAAATCTCGTCTTTCATATATGGTAATGCTTTAGCATAAATATATATATTTTTTAAAGTTTTAGAAGGCTCCATATACACTTTATTGGATGTGAAAAGATGAGCAAATGAACTCAAAATATCTTTTGATTTAAAAAAAAAGCGATAACACATTTTGGAAGTTCCTAAAAAAGGAGATGTAGTTTGGAAAAATTTCTTATAAAGTCATAAGCATTTTAGAAGAAGCTCGGTTTGAAAATTCAGAAACTAAAGAGTATTTTTTAAGAATAATTTTACAAAGCTAGGGGATGGTTTGAGGCACTTTATTAAGAAAGGATTGAGTTGAAAGAAAGACAACAAATGGACAATTTAAATATATTTTTTCCTAAATTTTCTTATTATTATTTGGCTAGTAATTTATTAATCCACTTATTTTTATTTGTTAACAATAAAATCATTTTAATTTCTCCCATAATTCTTTACCTATTGCAAAAATAACATTTACAAATTTTAACCGAACAAAGATAGTTACGATTCATATCTCAGAATTTACAAACTAGTAAGAACAAATTAAACTGTCTAATTTATTAATTTGAGGTTAAAATCCTTTCTAACACAACCACATGTAAACAACTGGAAAAAATCAGGTGAAATCCCTAGAGTAACAGCTCTCTGTACGAGAAGGAATATCTAATGAGATATTTTATACCGGTTAAAAAATAATTTATCGTTCGCTCTAGTACCTTAGCTAATTTGACCTTGGACTAACATAGAGAAAATAAATCACGGATGACTACTAATCATTAGTGTTAATATTAAAATAGGGGAGGTATATACTCGGACACATCGAGTTTTAACTTATCATGTGATAACCTTTCATATTTAACCATCGCACCATCTGAGGACCTATGAGAAGAATAATACTCCATGGTAATACAAACTGAGGTGGTACTTAGTAAACCAGTTTAGGAATCTGGAATGTGAATGTAATCTGTTTTATTTCTATTTTTGATGTTTGGTAGAAGAAAATTGAATACAAAATATGAGTTTGATATCCCTAATTTCATAATCTAACCCTCATTATCATTAAACTCATTCCTCATTCAATCCAATCTATTATAATTTTTATTACCAAATATATATACCAAAACGCTCTCTAAATCATCTACAAACTATTGAATAATTTATTAAGTGAATATCCACGTATAATTTTATTCAAATCAGAATAATCGCCCTAAATTTTATTTTACTACCCAGAATTTTACTGGAATTCAAACCACTGCTTGTACAATTTGGGGATAATAAAAATTTGGGTCGGACGGAGATTGAGATTGAGATGCGATGCGTGCCAACATTGTGGAGCTCATGATGTGTGAACAATGGCGGATTCACAACGAGATTTGATCGATCTAAATCTTCACCGCGGGGGCGAAGCGAATTTAATTCGATACGCGTAGGAGCGGCACCCGTCCCCTTCCTCTTCGGTCTCCATCAATTCCGCAGTGCCGTCCGTCTCGCATTTGCTATTCCTTCTCGTCTTCGATCGATCCCCTTCCCACTCCTGATCGAGCCATCGGTGGGCTCGGGGTAGGAGGGCGTCCGACGTGGCTTGCGTTGAAATTCGCCCTGGAACCTAAGCCTCCTAGCTAGGGTTCCCCCGCATGGCTGAAGCAGGAGGGGCTCCCGTCAATGCGGGCGATCCCTTTACGGTTCTTCCTGCTAGGGTTGTGGGTTTGCTCGCCAAGGCCCTAAGGCTGCGGGGCGAAGATGTCTCGGCAGGCCCCTGCGACTCACTTTCACAAATCGAAGACGCTCGATAACAAATACGTGGGTGTTCATCAACTCTCTCAGTAAAAAAAAAAAAAATCCTCCTTTTCTGTTTAACTTTTTCTCTAATTCGGTCGTGTCTTGAATTGCCTTTTGCTTGAGGTTCAGATGCTTGGGGATGAAATTGGAAAGGGGGCGTATGGACGAGTATATAAAGGCCTGGACTTGGAAAATGGAGATTTTGTGGCGATTAAACAAGTGTCGTTGGAAAACATCCCACAAGAAGATCTCAATGTCATTATGGTATGTTTTTTTCCCCTTTCATTATGGTTGGTTATGCCCCGTATTTTACGGGAGTACCAATTTTTCAATTGAAATCTATATTAGGAGAATTTTGCTTCTATATCGTGCATGTTTGAACTTTGAATTGATTAATTTGGAAATCTTCCCAGATGCTTCATTGCAAAATAATCATAGATATGAAAGTCGCTTAGAGAGGCATTTGTGTTCATCGAACAAAGTTGTAACATTTTAAAATCTAGCCAATGATAAAGTTGAGCTGTTCATTGGCATTTTTTCACATACCAATCTTGTTTTTCTTGGTAATGCATAAGTGCAATATATTGACTAAAAGTATACACATCTATGAGAAACTCTTGCTTGCTGAATGCACTGCAGTTGATATGCGATAGCATGAGGGATTGATATCCTGTTGTATTGTTAATAACTTGTATTTTAAGGTCATGGCTACTAAAGATTTTCATTTCCCTGCATCATACGCTGGTGGCTTGTGATGATGGAAGAGCTACTACTAGGAGAGGAGATATGCAGTGTCTGAGAGGTGAATGGTAGGGAGGGGAGAGTGGTCGGGTTGAGGGACTAGGACTATATACACTGTTTTGGTAGCAGAAGCTGGGGGCATGATGTTGTGGGAGCTAAGTAGAAAACCATAGCATGGGAATGAGTGGGAGGAGTAATGGGACATGAAGATATGATAATCTGTGGTGCTCCTAATAAGTGGGAAGACCTATACATACTAATGCCAATGGCATAGATTTTGTATTTATTTATTTCTAATTTTATTAGCTGGTTAAAATATGTTATAGAGCAATATAGCAGGGCGGAGTCCATACAGTGTTGTAACTAGTCAATATGATATGTGTGTGTGTGTGGAATACATTTTTCACATGTGGGAAAAACTTATTGCCTTGGATTCAGGTTTCAAGGCAGTTAATCTGTTTCTTCCACTATTAGCCTTTACTGTATCATTACTTTTGATTAAACATGCTGTATAGATATTTTCACATAGTATAGCGATAATGCTGAGAAGCACAAAGTTTTACCCACATATTCCTTTTTTCTGTATAAATGGGATTTTTCCAATATGTTCTAACTCTTTATTTTGTCTTTTTCATAAAATTGTTGGCTCCGTCACATTTCGTCTAGCAAGAAATTGATCTACTAAAGGTAACACTATATTGTTTGTTATTTTTTGTATTTTATTATCATCATGCTATGAAATTTTATTTTTCTGTGTAGATAGCTTTTTTTTGTAGTTTGCAATACTGGTGGTTATGATGTAAATTATAATTGTCATTCTTTCTGTCCTTCAAACTGAAATAGGGAAATTTCTCTTAATTTATCTGTGCTCCTCATTCTGTTATGTCATGCCACATTATGTTAAAACGAACACTTTGTTTGCATGCATTTCCATTTTATGATTGTTATTAATTGTTGTTCCCTGTGATTCCCTGTGATTCCTGTCATGCAGCTTGTATATGCCCTTTAATCTAGTCCATTTCCTTAGAAATCAACAATTGATATACCAGTAAAACAGACATGCTTATAAAAGTCATGTTATATCCTATGGCAGGCATTAGCAAAGATTGGCATACAAAAGACAAGCCTTATTTACCTCTGAAATACATCTCTGTATAGCAGCTTTATTTGCACCAATGGCTAACTGCTAACTCATTTCATATCTGAATTCTTGGAGGTGTATAATACTGCTTCATAGTTGACACTCTAAAGAAGAAATCTATGTGGAACCTATAGTAATTTTTGGTTAACTTTTTAATCTGTACTGACTACTTTGCAAATGGATTGTCACCATTAAAAATTTGACTATGAGAAATGAAAGTTGTTCTTTCATTGTTCAAAAGACAACAATAACTTGTAATCTTAACTATATGGCATCTCTTTTATTCCAGCTTTTCTTAAATAGAAGAACCCAGAAATTGTTGCTATGTGTCTCCATCTGCAATCTCATGGGATTGTCTGGTTTAGCCAACTGTCTTTTAAGAGGAGAAATTGTAAAAAGAGAATTTGTATTGTTGATTGAGTTAATAAATAATTGGATGAGGTCCTCCTTTGCATGTTTTATCATAATCTGGTCTCGTAAGAGACAATCAAATTAGATGTATAGGAAATAATAAAGTAAAAAAACCAGAATATAATACAAGAAATTATATTGAAAACCAAGTAGAGAAACAATGAAATTGTATTCATTTTTTTTTTCTAAAGTGGTTTTATTTATTTTCTTTGTAACTGATTCTATTCAAACTATTCATTTGTTACTTCAGAATCTCAATCACAAAAACATTGTCACATACCTTGGATCTATCAAGACGAAGACTCATCTGCATATCATTCTTGAGTAATTACCTACTGATCTCATCTCTAATCCTGCTTTCAGTTTATTATAATTTTGTTTCATCACCTCAATGTTCTTATTTACCTACTCAATTTTATTTAGGTATGTGGAAAATGGTTCTCTTGCTAACATTATCAAGCCAAACAAATTTGGACCATTCCCTGAATCATTGGTGGCTGTTTATATCGCTCAGGTTTGGTTGATATTTGTGTACATAGTTCTATATTTTTTGTGGTGAACATAAGGCTTTAGATTGTAATAAACTATGCATAGGTCTTGGAAGGTCTAGTCTATTTACATGAGCAGGGCGTGATTCACCGAGACATCAAGGGTGCAAATATCTTGACTACCAAGGAGGTAGTATTTAAACACATCTCTTTCTTTTAGTTTTTTATCTAAATTTGGTTCAATATAAGTAAACTGAATCTCTTTTTTTGTATTATCCTGAAAGATGTCCCTGATTAACTCTTTAGTTTTTGTTAGTACATCCATCATAATGCACTTGGAGTTATTCACATTCAAAGCATAACTTAATGCAACTGTTGAGTCATTTCCACTTGTATTTTATACAAGTGAATATCTATGGTCAGGCTGCAAAACTAAACTTTGATGCTTAAGTGACTGAAGTGGATGTTGTTCAGAAACTATAACACAATTCTCTATCAATCTTGATCCTATGGTGGATAGACATATTGTAATGTTCTCATCAGAAGTTGTATAATGATTGCTTGTTTGCAAATTTGCCCATTCCAAATTCCAATGCTATTCAGATTCCTCTTGGGCATCCCATTTGTGGCTTGAATCCTTTTTATCCATGTAACAACCATTTGATTATATGTTGATAGTCGTGTGACTCTTCAATCATATAAAACTTGGTGAAAAGAAAATGCAATTAAATTATCATTAGTATTTGCACTCATGTGGAACTTGTTAGTCACATCCGTTTTATTCATTGATACCTAAAGGTGGCATAATATTAAATTTACCCCAAACTTTATATTACCTTGTGAACATATTTATTCTACGAAATACTTAAGCAAAACTGATGCATGTTTAACCATTGTTTGGTTCATTTACACAAATTGAATAATGTAATTTTTTGCTAATGCAAGACAATTAGTCTACCCAATGTATTATCGGTGGAATGTACAAGAGTTTAGTACTTGAGAATATATTTGAAGTCCTAGTACAGGTTAGACTACTGAAATGTTCTAATTCTAATCGATCTAACCACAATTTCGACATTTTGAATAGCTAGGGATGACTCAGCCATGCCACCTGCCTAATTTGGGTTTGCTGGATTAAAGTAGTACCATTGGATAGACAAATTGGATTGACCTATCCATATTATACCTAGATTTATGAGTCCTCGTACTAGTATTTAAGTTGGGTATCCATTTATTATACTTGGGTATGGATTGGGTTGAAGAATACGAAAAAGATGAGTTTTTTTGTATTGGGTTAAGGCATGAGGTACTTAATTGAGTTGGATTCATTTAGTACCAAAAATATATGACTACTTGAACCACCATCTTCTCTGTGAATAGCAATTGGAAAACTTCTGTAGGAAATCGTGTTGTCCTTTGAAGATCTGTTATTCCCTTCTCACAATGCAAGTGAAATTCATCTTAATCTTATTAAGTCCAAGGAATGGTTATGAGGATAAATTATCTCGTATCTCATCTGTCAATCAACACTTCAACGATGGAGGAAGGAATTTGTGGAAAACTTGTCTCTATTGGTAGCTATTAATTTATTATATAATTTGGTTCATACTTCATACATTGACATACCACTTGTCTGTGCCCTTATAACTTTTAACACATGAAAGCATGGCTAACTTTTTCTGTATGTTTGCTGTATCTACATTGCCAATGTTGCTTTTGCATATATGCAATGCTATTTGACTATTTCACGTCTTGTTTCCAGTACATGCATCATGAATGTATCCTTACTGAAGTTGGGGTTTTCTGTGCTGTTTATGACCATCTTGACTGTTACATAACTGTAATTGATTCATGCCACAGCCAATATCCCTTGGGATTTTTGGCTCTGTGATAATATGTTTTTGCATTGGTTTAATGTGCTTGGGAAATCTACTTAGGGCCTTGTTAAACTTGCTGACTTTGGAGTTGCAACGAAGCTGACTGAGGCGGATCTCAATACCCATTCAGTAGTTGGAACACCATATTGGATGGCCCCTGAGGTAAAGTACCATATTGCTTTGTTGAACCATTTGATTTGTATATGCCTTACGAAATTTTGTGTTACCCAGATACTTTCTAGATAATAGATCTCTTGTTAAAGGGGAAAATGAAGAGATTCAAATGAATACTAAGGGGAACATTCTTGCAGTTTTGGTCTTTGTTAGTCAAACTTAATGATTAGTGCATGTATGCCTCTGATAAAATCACAACTTTTTCTTCTTGTTTAAACAAAACTAAAGTACTATTGGAATGTAAAAATATAAAGTTTTTATAATAAATATTTCATACATTCTTTTAACTGGTCCTCTATAGGAGAATATATTGCCAAAATGCTCTACAGAGTAATGAAAGTTTTGCACTGACCTTTACACTGCATGATTGAAGCCATATTTCCTTTAATTGGTACTGAATACCAAGTTATTCTGGAAGAGTATGTCTGCTTAATCCAGATTGTAGTTATCTATGTAATTTATCAAGTTTATGCCTCTGAAATTTATTATTTGAAGGTCGAATGGAGAGGAAAAGAAGCTCATTTGTATGATCTAGTGTACGCATTACTAAGAATAAGGGGAAAAAATTTTTGCTGAAGAATTTGAATAGATATGAGATTATAAGTTTTTTTCTAAAGCTATTTCCCAAATCGTGTGTTGGATTTTTTTTATTCTATTGTTCCTAATTCTAAACTTTAGATTCCATGTTTCAGTGAAGATGATAAAACTTCTTCTCTTTCAGGTTATTGAAATGTCTGGTGTTTCTGCTGCATCAGACATCTGGAGTGTTGGTTGCACTATCATTGAATTGCTGACATGTGTTCCACCTTACTATGATCTGCAACCAATGCCTGCACTTTTTCGGATTGTTCAGGTTTAGGCTGCTAGATTTTGTGTATTATTTGTTTTACTAACAAGGATATTCTAGCATTCGTCTTTGTTACATTTTAGTAGATCATGGATTTGTTGTTCATATTCATTCACTTTTGTCCTTTTAATTGGTGCATTAATATTGAAGTTAATGGAGGAATAAGATCAACATAGCCAATTTCAAATAGTAAGAACACATCTTCTCGTTGCTAATTTAATGCATCCTACATGATATGGAGAGCTTGTCATCAACTATGACTTTTGTTGGTATTAATTTTTTTTTTATGAATTTGTGTCTTCCCTCTTCTCTTGGTCCTTGAAGTGTGTACTTGCATGTTTTGCAGATCTGCATGTGGCTCATTGTGCACTATAATGAAACAACATATTGCTACCTATAATATATGATTGCTTGGTTTGATTCTTCTGTTGTAATTGAACTGTCATGTCATATCAGGATGTGAATCCTCCTATACCTGAGGGTCTGTCACCTGACATTACTGATTTTCTACGTCAATGCTTCAGAAAGGTAAATTGACTTAAGACCTAGACAAATTCTGGTGAATGTGACTGCTAATGGTAATGCAATCTGTTAATATTTTCCTGCTTATTTAGAGAACTATTTTCAGGATGCAATGCAGCGGCCTGATGCTAAAACACTGCTACTGCACCCATGGATTCAAAACTCAAGGCGCACTTTGCATTCCAATCTGAGACAAACAGGTGCAAACATAAGGTGATAATGCAAACTATAAGTTCCTTGTTTGAATTTGGATTCCTTGACAACTGTGAATGCAGAACTGATACTTGAATTTTAGCATTTTAGTTCCATATACATCTTTGGGTTTTCCTGCATATACACATGAGAAGTCTACACTACATACAGCAGGATAATTCTCTAAATTAAATAATGATTTTTTAAAAACTTAATTATATGTAATGTTATTGTGCAAGAGTGGTAAAAATGTTACTATTTCCGAGAGATAAGCTCGGATGAACCAAGATGATCAGAATTTTGTTCAGGCCTTACTGGAAGCAAAGACAGCAGAACTGAGGTGCACCAATTTTATGATTGAGTTGTATTTGGCACTCTGCATGAAAAATACCAGATTCTGGATTGTTTTAGAGTTCCAATAAAATACATATAGTTTTGGCGAGAACAGATTGAATTTTCTTTAGCTGATCAAATGCTTGAATTTTGGTGTCTGGAATTTTGGAATTGATATTTCTTACTTAATTTCCTTACGGTGATATGTTGTCTTATAGAACAGACCCGTCATTGGGGCTCCTGTAAGAACCTAATCCCCAAGGAGAGCATAGTTATGTTTTCCAACCAAAGGGGGATACAAAATGATGATATTGTAAATGGTTTAATGGGTTTTGCTGCAGCTAGTTTAACTAAGTAGCTATAGTTGTTAATTATAAATCTTTCTCATAAATTTATTTAGCACCAGCAAATTACTTGGTTTTCCAAATTCAAGTCGAAATTCATAGTTCCAGTGTGCTTGTCAATTATTTGTAAAACTTGTGAGAAACAAAGTTGATTTACTTCATTTTACCATTGCACCTGCATTTTCTTTTATCTTATGCACGATTTCCTACTTCCAACTTTTTGCACTAAGAGTTTAAATCTTTCTTGAAAATAAACTTTATAAACATAAACAAAAACTTAGGAATCATTTAAAAATATGCATATATAAGAATTCAAGGTTACCAAAAAATCTAAAAATATGCTAACTTCAATTTTTTCTGGGTTTTGCTTTCTGCAAGTCTAGATTTCTGCAGTGTTAGTCGTAATAATATAGTATGAGGGATTTGGTTGACTGTAAGACCAGGTTAAGATTCTGTCTAACTATTAGCATAAATTTCAGGAATATTGAGGATGACGTTACTGTTGATGATGGCGACTCAACTGTGGATAATCATAATGGAAGCGAAAGCACAGTAGTTCCGGAGAACACTAATGGCGCATCAGATATTGGACAAGTATCTTCTTATTGTCTCAGACTTGGGCTTTTTTGATTACACATTTTCAAGTATTGCCACATAATAAATAAGAGTTGAATTGACTGTGCTGTTCCAGGCAATAATAGAAAACTTTTTGGGTTAACTTTTATAATTCTAACAGTACAGTAATATCTTTTCTTCTCATGATTCAGGACAAATGTAAAAAGGAAAATTTGGCTATTGATTCTGTTCCATTTGAAGGTTCTGATGGACATAGAAAATCTTTTACCAAGGGTACCTTCTCAAATGGTACAGAAAGCAAAGCAGAAGACGAGCTATCTGACAAAGATCCTACCTTAGCCATCTATGAAAAGCCATCTTTAGGGCATTCTGCTACACAAGCAGTTTCCAATTTTCCAGTAACACTGGAATCCAAAGGAGTTGAGAGTTCTGATGATAATAATATTTTCTCCTTTAGATATAAGGTTGACAAAAACAATTTGCAGAAGGTGAGGTGTTTATTTCCTTTGCTGGTGCTACAATATTAAGGGCATTTTAATCTTCTCAGATAGCTTCAAAGTAACTTTTTTGTATTTCCTTAAGTTCTTTTATTTAATTTCTTTGGCATTGCCATTTGTCAAAGTTTCGAACTGTCTAGTTTGTGGTAAAGCTTTTTGGGCAAATATCTTATGTTTGTTATCGCCAAAGGGTGTTTCTTATTTTTGTTATCATCAAAAGGGCGTCCCATGTTGAAAAAACTAGCAAAAGAGCATGACATCATATTTTTAATCTAAATAATACTCGTCTTCCAGTGTTGTTATAGCATTATTGTCTAAACTGCTATAAAACTACAATGTGAAACAGTTTTGAGCAAAATTACTACAATGTGTAATAGTTTTGCTTAAAACTACTACACGCAATTTTGGTCACACTACGCCACATTATTAGCAGTTTTAATCAAGTTGAAGCAATTTTTCACCAAGTGAGAAAAAGTATTTTGCTATAATAGTATTTCACGTATAATAATTTTGACAAAGTTGGAGCAATTTTGCTTTACATTATAACAGTTTTGGCAAAAAAAACATTGCAACAAAGCTGGAACCAAGTATGTTTTTAGAATAAAAAATAGGTCTAATATTTTTTTTCAACATGGGTTAGGTCTAATATTTTTGTTGCCCTTTTGGCAATAACAAAAATAGGTCCTTTTGATTTTTGTCCAAGCATTTTTTATCTAACAAATTGTTAAGACTATATGGGTCAGCATGCTGATATGTGTTATGATTTACTCGTTTTCCTTTTTTCATCTTAGTTTCCTTCTGCTGTGTCTTTTTTCCTTGCTTCATGAATTCCATCAATTTTGTTTTGTGCCCTACAACCTTCTTACAATGTCACACAGTTTTACATAAAACAGTTCAATTTGTTTTTCTAACTTTTTTTGTGTTTGCCAATGATATATTTTTAAGGTTGTGAACAAGTCAACTGTTCACGGAGTTAATGAGCTTAGCAGGTTTAGTGATACACCAAAGGATGCTTCTTTGGATGATTTATTTCAGCCACTAGATGGGCAAAGAGATGTAGGCACTGAAGCTTCGTCCTCTTCTGCTATCCAACAAAATGACTTAGCCAAAGAGTTGAAAGTTAGGATGGCTCAGAAGCAAACACAACCAGATCACAGCAGTGGTGGGAAGCTATTGGAGATGGTTATGAATTTACAAGAAGATGTGATTGATATAGATGGTTCAGTAAGTTTATCTGGCATAAGTGCCTTTATCGGTTTCAAAGTGCACATATCTGCATTTTTTTAATACTAAAAAGATTTAATTGGTAATTGTTAACCCTTGTTTGCTAATGGTCATGTTCTTTTTTGCAGGTCTTTGATGAAAACCTACCAGCAGAAAAGCTTTTTCCTCTCCAGGTGCTCATTTGTCATAATGATCAACATACATAGGATGCAAACGGACTTTATTTTGTCCATGCTAGTTCTAGGCACTTAATTAGTTATTGAAGCTGATTGGTTGATTAGCTTTGTTTCTTGTGTACTATGATCGTTTGTTGCTGGTTTTTTCATAAATGATATAACTCAACCATGATGGATATTTCTTTCTTTCTTTCTTTCTTCTTCTTTTAACTGCTGATTTTTTCAGAAAAGGATCTTCATAGGTGCTAAAAGAATGAAATAAACATTTTTTGTTGCACGCCAAGAATATATTTCTTTGACTACTACTGAGTTCTGATGTGAATATGTTCTTTAATTTGATAATTATTGTGTATCCTTTTCTATGTAGCCTGTCGAATTTAGCAAAATAGTTGGTTTGTTGAAACCTGAAGCCTCTGAAGATGTATTATTGTCAGCATGTCAGAAGCTTATTCTATTTTTCAGTCAGCGGCCAGAGCAGAAGCATGTTTATATGTCCCAGTATGGTTTTCTTCCACTCATGGATGTTCTAGATGTTCCTAAAACTCATGTACGTTTATTCATTTATTAATTATAATTTTCTACATGTACGTTTGCTCATTTATTAATTATTTGTACCCCAGAAATTAACTTTGAATACTATCTGTTATTAATCATCTCGAGCCTCACTAGGATGGCCTAATAGTCTAGCACATCTGCAGTATAGACTATAGATTGACATGATGACGATTCAGCAGGTTGTTTGCTCAGCACTTCAAATTATCAATCATATTATCAAAGACAATGTCGAGTTTCTAGAAAATGCATGTCTTGTTGGCCTAGTAAGATCTGTAACCTCTTACAGAAGTTTTCTCCTTAGATATGTTTTAGCTGTAGTCATGAGGTTGATCCAAATTGGGTGTCTGCAGATTCCAGTTGTAATGGGTTTTGCAGTGCCTGATCGTCCTAGGGAAGTCCGTATGCAGGCAGCCTTTTTTCTTCAACAGCTTTGCCAGTCCAGGTTGAGCCTATTAATTGTCTCTCTGCTATTTTACCATTATTATTAAAAAATGAATAAATGAAATTGATGATATCATGTTCGTGTAGCACATTGACATTGCAAATGTTCATTGCATGCCGTGGAATTCCTATATTGGTGGGGTTTCTTGAGGCAGACTATGCAAAGCATAGGTTGGTTTTGGCTTACGACTTTCCTTATTTGGCTTGTAATTCCTTCTTAAGCTTATTGTATCTCTTATGTTCTTCAGGGAAATGGTTCACCTTTCCATAGATGGCATCTGGCAGGTTTTTAAGCTTCAACACTTGACGCCAAGGAATGACTTCTGCCGCATTGCTGCCAAGAATGGCATACTTATTAGACTTGTTAACACCCTTTACAGCTTGAATGAGGCCACTCGGCTTGCTTCCAAAAATGGTGGTGTATCTGCTCTGCAGAATGGTTTTGCTCCGAGACCAAGATCTGGTCCGCTAGAACTGCCTAATCGATCTGACTTGCCACTGGCCAACTTGGGTCAATTTGATTCTCCTAAAGTAAGGTTAGAACACCCATTTTTATCTGGAGCTTTAGAACAGCTCCAAAATCCAACTTCCCATTCTCAAAAGACAGAAGTTAGTTGCGCAACTCATATGGAGAAACAATTGTTTGGTGGAGATAAGCCTCACACCACTTATGCTGCATTTGAAGCTGCAAAGGAGAATGGAAATTTTAGTTTATGGGATAATGAGCCTGCACATCCAGATGTTGACTTACCTAAGCATCATAGGGCTACAAGTTCTGCTGGTAGAAGCTCCACTGATAGATCTCCAAAGCATATGGATTTCATATCAAATAGTCACCCTGGTGGTGTAACTCAGTTGGCATCTCAGCCTGAACAAATTCGGCCACTTTTGAGCTTACTTGAAAAAGAGCCACCTTCTCGACCTGTCTCAGGACAACTTGATCACGTTCAAAATTTTTCTGGATTGGGAAAACATGAAAGTATATTACCTCTATTACATTCCTCTACTCCAAAGACAAATGGCGAACTTGAACTTTTGATGGAAGAATTTGCAGGTACTATATTTTGCTTCTCCTCCACCATGCATAATTAAAGTGAGTCTGGTCTGCTTAACTTGATAGTCTGTGTTCCAGTTCCTATGGTATTGTGCTTCAAAGGCAACTTATAGTTGATTTTACCAGTTGATGAAGATGAACAAGCCATAGTAGAATGTGTATAAGATTTAGATCACTAACAGTGAATTTTTTGAAACTTTAAAGGTTGATTTTTCTAGTGTTAATACCTCATCTTGGTACAACTGATATTTTGAATTTCCAATACATACTGTAAGTAACAAAAAAATGTTCGGTTTTTTACCGAACCACAAAGGTAAAGTTTCAAAATTACCTAATCGTGTAGGGTAGTTTATAAATGACCAAATCATGTACCCACTTCCATTTTGCCCTTGTTATTGTTCCCAAGTATTTTTTTTAACCAATCGAATCGATTTTGTTTTTTAGGCGGTTTTGACCCATTTGTGTTCAAACCGGCCGATGGACCTAGAGACCTCGGAATGGCAAATCAATTCCTATGGTCTAGTTCTCCTGATTGTGAAATGCTATTAAACATCAATTTAACATAATATATTGAGAGCAGTGATTTTTTAAACACGAATGTATACAAAAAACTAATTTGTGTTTAAAAAATCACTGTTCTCAATATATTTGGTAATTTTGAAATGTTTGTTAGGTATTCTGTACCCTAGCTTTTACTATTCTATTATTCTAACATTTTCATGTTTACAAACAACAATTAGAGCAACAAGTCTGGTAGTCTGAACTATCTGGGATAGGCTACATGGATCTTGTTCTAATCCTGCCATTAAATTTTATCCAAGACTACATAGCTAGTAAATTAGCCTGGTTTATGTTCTTGCTATTTAATTTGTAGGATAAAGTTCTTACAGTACTGCCACATTTGCTTTTGTGGTTTCTTGCACTGGATGAATGAATAGGTACTCATTTCTATTGTTCGCTTTGCAGAGGTTTCCAGGCATGGACGAGAATTTGGTAATTCAGATTCCCATACCAAACTTTTGAATAAGGCAAGCAAGAAGGTTCCACCAACATTGGGATCATCTAGTTCTAATGAAGGAAATTCTACATCCGGGTTACTGTCACAAACAATGTCTGGTGTTTTATCTGGATCAGGAGTGTTAAATGCTAGACCTGGCAGCACTACATCATCTGGCTTGCTGTCCCAATTGGTTTCTTCATCTAATGCTGATACTGCGAGGGAGTATGTGGAGAAGGTTGCTGATCTTCTGTTAGAATTTGCCCAAGCTGACTCTGTAGTGAAGTCTTACATGTGCAGCCAAAGCTTGCTTGCTCGACTTTTTCAAATGTTCAATAAGATGGAGCCTCCTATTCTCCTGAAGGTAAGTTTGAATTTCACTGAGGGCTAATAGTACCTTTCTTGTTTTGCTTGAAAGTCCAATCGTCTGACCATACTCATGTATTTTCCATGTGTAGATACTGAAGTGCATCAACCACTTGTCAACAGACCCACACTGTTTAGAAAATCTTCAGCGTGCTGATGCAATCAAGTATCTGATTCCTATTCTTGAACTATGTGAGGGACCTCTTATCTCTCACATACATAATGAAGTAAGTAGCTTAACACCACATACTATGAACTTACAATCTATGTAGTGCATACATTCTACTAATGTTCGTAGAAATTCAGCAATACTCTGTTCAAAATTATTTTCCTTTACATTTTCAAGCTTTTTGGTGGTTGAGTTGAAGAGTTTTATAGGTCCACCCAGAATTGGTTGATCATCATAGGTATTTATTTTGTTAATGGTTCTAATGATTGTTACAATGGCCTAATTTTTAGGACTTCTGCAATTATAGACAATTTTAGCAAAAAACGATGATACTGCAGTCAGAAGGTCTAGTTTCTTAATATGATATTTTCTAAATCTTGTGCATCACTTGTATGTTATCTTCTCATAGGCACTGGTGCTATGGAGTTTGAAATCATGTATAGAGGTCATTCTCTGACATTGTGATCTTCCTCTATCTCCCGGTGTGCATGCCAATGACTTTCATTTTAGGTTTAGGGAGAAACAAACTTTTGAAAGCTCTGTTCTCATGTTCTGATGAAAACTTTCATATTTACTTGGCTGACTTCGTTGTTTTCCTCATAAAAGGTTCTCGATGCCCTTTTCAAGCTTTGTAAAATAAACAAGAGGAGACAAGAACAAGCAGCAGAACATGGGATTATTCCACACTTGATGAGTTTCATCATGTCAGATTCACCGCTCAAGCAATATGCATTGCCTCTACTGTGTGACATGGCTCATGCATCTCGAAACTCACGGGAGCAATTGAGAGCTCACGGAGGATTGGATGTGTACTTGAACCTATTGGAAGATGAGGCTTGGGCTGGCACTGCGCTGGATTCAATTGCAGTTTGCTTGGCCCACGATAACGATCAAAGAAAAGTAGAACATGCATTGTTGAGAAAAGAAGCGATTCAGAAGTTGGTCAAATACTTCCAGAACTGTCCAGAACAATATTTTGTGAATATATTGGAGCCTTTCTTGAAGATTATTACGTAAGAAACAGAAACACCTTTCTCATTACTTCCTTTTCTAATCCCCAAAAACTTTAATATCTGAAAGGTCATTATTGCCTTTATATCTACAAATGAATGCAGGAAATCACCTAGAATAAATACCGCTATGGCTGTTAATGGTCTGACAACATTGCTTATTACAAGATTAGAACACCAAGATGCTATTGCTCGTCTTAATCTGCTGAAACTGATAAAGGTAATCTTCCTCGCAGATGTTCAGAGAAACATTGTTTGCAGCAGTCATGCTACATATAACATAGAACTGTTTCTTACTATAATTGCATTTTGTTTTATTTTGTTTGTCTCAGGCTGTGTACGAGCACCACCCAAGACCGAAGCAACTGATTGTCGAGAATGACCTACCTCAGAAACTCCAGAATCTGATCGAAGAACGGAGAGACGGCCAGCGCTCTGGTGGTCAAGTCTTAGTGAAACAAATGGCTACCGCATTGCTTAAAGCCCTACATATCAACACTGTATTGTGAATACGTGACCAAGTACTGAGTGTGTACATATATGAATTCTCCAAATGAAATGTAATATATCTGTTTTGATCTTTCAGTAAGTGTCAGTTTTAGGGTGACACAGTGATTATAAATATTTAAGGTAGAGTCGGTCACTCTCGAAGTGAACAATTAAAATGCAACTCTACTGACGCTGTAACATGATAATCCTTATGCTTTGAAATTTACGAGTTGCTCTACCTGTTTTATTTGTTTTTTGAGTCATCCTGTCACTTATTTTTTAGTATTAAGATTGTAACGTTATCGTTCGCAAATCCGATGTAATTTTGTTGCTGGTGATAATGCATTACTGCTTTTGAATCAATTAGGATTTATGAAATGTGATATATATATTTGTATTCTATTTAAGCATATTATTATCTAATTAGTACGATCAAAAAATGAACAATGATACATACTGTTCAGTACCAAACATAATTTTGTTGTTATGTAATTCAATGCAAGAAAGAGAAATTAAGACAATGTATATGCAAACACAAATGTTTCAATGAAATTTGTATGAACGAAATTGCAAGTTTGAATACATGTTAAATTGAGTTGTTATCAAAATTTAAATAATTTGATCCCTAAACCTTCTTTAATTTTATCAGTATGAGGTTTAAGAGATGATTGATCATTCAGAACCCATAAATTAATCGATCCGGAAAATAATATCATAAAGCATAATCACTCGGGAAAACAATATCAGACAAAATAAACACTATAATCTGTTCAGAAACTTGGAGAATTGCCAAAATGATTTGAAGATAGCATGCATGACACCATGATCTCTCATACCACATCACAACCATGGCCTCTCATGGTTAATGAACCTTTCAAATAAGTAAATTGATTGAAGAACTTAGTAATGTTGATGCACCCCAAACAATACAAGTTTCTTGAAAATCTCCTTGAGCATTTGAGTAAACAATACATGCTCAAAGAAAATGCATTTAAATAGTTTGAATGGCCTCAACTAGTTGCGTTTGGGCTGTTTGGGGAGATCTTGGTCACATAAATCAGTCGGCATTTTCTTTTCCAGTTATT
>JBAMIE010028233.1:0-19149 GCA_037177295.1 Kaempferia parviflora
TGACTCGAGCACATGAGCAGAAGATGAGAGTTGCAGAGATGAGGATGTTAAGGTAGATGTGTGGACATACAAGGATGAACAGAATAAGAAATGAGAGCATTAGAGAGAAAGTCGGAATTGCATCGATTGAGGGAAAACTCTGAGAGACACGTTTAAGATGGTACGAATATGTACTTAGACGACCAATAGATGTTCCAGTTAGGCAATGTGAAACTATGACAAACACGCATATCAAACGAGGAAGAGGAAGACAAAAAAAAACTTGGTGTGCAACAATAAAACAAGATAAAATTTATTTAAGTATAAATGATGATATAGTAGGAGATAGAACTCAATGGCGTAAAATGATCCATATAGCCGATCCCGTCTAGTGGGATAAGACTTGGCTTGTACTGATTCATCCTACCTATTATTCACCACATATTTCTAAGTGAAGTGATATTTTCTTCAATTATCATTATATTGCGAGTTTTTTTTGCCATTTTGCATCAATTTCCAATTGACAAGGCTGTTGTACTTAGTTGTATATGAGGGTGCTTATGTTCTCTTTGTGTGCATGGCTATGCGATATGGTTGACATGATTACTTTCATGTGGTCTCAGGCTGTTGCTGCACATGCCTTTCATCAATCGACAAGGGAGACAATCTTAGACATGTTTCAAATATCAAATGAAGATCTTTTGCAGTTTACTGCAGATACCACTGATGTCCCTGTTCAAGATGATCTGCAGAAAAGAATGAACATCGATCCAAAGGTATTAGAAAAGGCCTGGCATATACTTTATGATGATTGTCTCGCTGCTCTTAGAATCTGCGTGGAAGGGGAGCTGAAACACTTCCATAAGGCGAGATACATACTTGCTAAAGGTTTATATAGAAGGGGGGAATCTGGAGATGTGGAAAGGGCAAAGGAAGAGCTCTCCTTTTGTTTCAAGTCATCTCGATCGTCATTTACTGTGAACATGTGGGAGATTGATGGCATGGCAAGAAAGGGAAGGTAACTCTTTTTCTTAGTTTATTATCTACCGTTCACCTTCTGTTTCATAGAGCGTAGGGATGATGCATGTTTGCCCTCTACTCAAGTACTACCCTCGATCCAGGAGGAAGAATCCCGGCCTTGCTGGGAATAAAAAATGTCTTGAGCTCAGCTTATCTGAAAGTTCTAGGAAGTTCATTACTTGTGTCCGTAAATACCTATTATTCTACTTGAATCTTTTGGAGAAAACTGGGGAGTTGTCGACTCTGGAGAGGGCTTATTCGTATATCAAAACAGATAAGAGGGTAATTTTTTTTCTTCTATTAATACCTGCTATTTGTTCTTTAACAGCATCTATATTGTGCATAGGCCATTTTTTATTTAATTCTATGAATGGACTACAATATGTCCTTTTAACGATAACAAATTTCATTATATGCGTTCAGTTTGCTTTATGTTTGGGAGATATCATACCAGTTGCTCTTGGAAAGTACATCCAGGTTCTGATTTCATCAATAAGGAATACTGAGAATCATAGTGGAAAAAATAATTCCTCTTTGAGTGAACAAATGTTAGAAAAATTGTTCAACATCTTCATGGATCATGCGAATATGTGGACAGATATAATCACCTTACCCGAGTTAAAGATGGCAGACCTCTCTGAAAGCAATCTTTACAGGTAGGTTAAACTTTCTTGCGATTGCATCTGCATCAGCCTCATTGCTCATCGACCTTGTTTCCTGTGGCAGTTACATTCACCAGTACATCCACTTGCTGGAAACTGACATTCGTTTGGATGCGCTCGAAGCGATTAACGAAAGGATCAGGAAGCGATTCAAAAATCCGAAGTTAACGAACAATAATTTGGCCAAAGTTTGCAAGCATGCATCTCTAGCATGGTGTCGTTCTATCACCATTAAGTTGGCATTAATTACTCCTCTAACTGATACCAGAGAGCTCAACCATCAGCCAGGCAATACAGAGAATAGCCTACTACTTTTCGTTGACCTACAGCCTGACGAACTAATGGTTTCACAGTCGGACGGCACTCAATCCAAGGGGCTCGATATGAACTGGTTTGAAGCTTTATGCAAAATCAAGAACGTGCAGATTAGACAAGCATTAGAAGAAAATATGGAGGCTGCCGTTGCTTTGATGAAATGTACCTACAATTTCTATCGAGATAGTTCTTGTGGGACACTTCCGATGGGCATCAACCTGTACACAACATGCTTTTCCCAACCATCTGTAGAAGGGGTACAGCAGCAAGGAAAGGATATGGTTAATATCCTCGACTTAAGTATCCCAAGGAAGCTGCTTTTATGGGCATACACTTTGGTGCATGGGCGATATTCCAATATCTCAACCGTTGTAAAGTATTTCGAAGATGCCAGGGTAAATAATAAATTGAATAATTGATTTAACTACTAGTAAGAGTCTTCCTGAGACCTACTTCGTGATTGAACACAGGCAAGGATGAAGAGGGGCACTGTGCTGACTACAACATCACAAGCAAACATACCCGCTGCTGTGACTGCGACTGTAACTCATGCAGGTTGATTACATTCTTCTAGGACTCCCTTATTTTTTTACTTCCAAACAGAAGCTGGGTTCGAATTTTCTCCATTCAATTGAGTTTTGATGTAGCTTCTCGGTTGCATATGACATGATCTTGGTTGACAACATCAGGAGCTTGTAGAGAGAAGCCCGAAGGAAATGAGCACGCTGAAGCAGCAGAGGACACTCCTTTATGTTCCGTGGCTCTGCACTCTGAGGAAACTGTGCGTGTTTCTGTTCCCGCTCTCAGTGAAGCTAAGAAATCTGCCACAGGATCTTCACAACTTCAACGTTGCAGCACCACAAGATCGGATGAAAACACCGATGGGTGAAACGGCAACTAGCATTTGTTTGAATGGATCGGTCAACTTACACCAACAACAGTTTGCCTGGGCTAGAGAGTTGGAATCAGAAGGCTCTAATTGTTATCATCCGATATTGAGGCACAAGGCAAGTCATCCTACTGCAACTACATTACCAGGAGAATAGACCAGTTCTTTGAACATTGAACGTTCAAGGAAGATGCAAATTTTTGTTTTTCATATTTTGTAGTTTTTTTAAAAGCTAAATGAATTATCACTTTTTATTTTTTATTATATCAGAAATTTCTTTCTGCTTAAGAGCGGGGACTTCTGTTTCTACTCTTGTTTTCTTTGAGTGCATATTAAAAGTTGTTCCTGCAAACCTTAAATGTTCTTGCTAGTCTTTTTCTTTGAGTGCATATTAAGTGCCTTTTTTTAAAAGCTAGCATAAGGTATTCAGTGGGCGACTAATCTTAGGTTATAGGTTCAGTTTCACGGAAGCTTTTTGTCATCACGATAAATTTAAAAGTATTCACATGAAAAAAGTATTTACGGTAAACAGTCTAGCAGTTCAACATGTACATTTTTACAGTTGGGAATCCTTGCCATTGTAAATAAGTGCCTTTTTAATTTATTTTTTTTTACAAAAAAAAAAAATCAAGGGTGCTCTTTGATAATTTAGATAATTAACGCGCACGTCTGATTTTTGCCTTATTAAATAAATTTAATTCATTATAAAAGATACATGAGCCAAGATATTAATGACACTTTGAAAATATTTTATAGCCAATATTATCTTAAATAAGAACTTGTACAAGAGAAATGGCCGACGAGTGTCCGACGTGTATCAAGAACCTCTCGCGACCCCCGTGCCACCGCCGTGGCCACCGCACCCCGGCCGGGGCTGCCGACGCAGAGTTCCTTGCTCTAACTAACTAGTCTACTGCAACCATCGCACCGGGGTCTGGAACCCGCTGCCTCCTGCGGAATTCTTTTTGTCTTCGAGCCGAAGCCGCGACTGGAGCTCGGCTCGAACAGACCCTCGCTATTCTTCCTCCGACCCCGCAGAAATTGAGCAGAGACCAAAGGCCCTGTCTTCCTTTTCCTTTCTTGTCTAGAAAGGCGCGATCTTTGTGGGTTAGAACCCTCGTGTCTATAAATTTCATAGCAGACGGCGAGAGGGCAGTTGCGGCAACATGTCTTCCTTCTTCTTTCCCTCTCTACCTAAACCTAGATTCCGGTTTCAATTGCATCTCAAGATCGATTCTTTGGCGGGTTTCGATCCGTTTCCGCGTTGGGCTTCTTTTGCTCCCGCTGCCGAAATTGCTTCCGACAAGATCAAGTCGCTTGCGCTCTTCGATACCTCAACGACGAGATTCTGTAGTAGGAGGAAGCGGAGGAAAGGGATCTTTCTGAATGCTTTTGCAGAACAAGAGGTGGATGAATTCGAGATTCGGAAGGGGAGCATGGATGTTGAAGCTGAGATTTACGAGTTCATGCAGAACTCCGCGAAGCCGAGGGTTTTTCCGACCAAGCACGAGCTCATTGCGGCAGGGAGGGCGGATTTAGTGGAGCACGTGACGGCTCTCGGTGGATGGCTTGCCTTTGGTTGGGACATTAACGATAATGAGGTAGATGATAGGTTGCAAGCGGCAGGTGGAGTGGAGCTGGAAGACGGGAAAGTAAGACCAGAGAGGGTTACGGAAACTGTTCTTCCGGCGAAGGATGAAGCTGCTGAAGATGGTAGAGTCTACCAAGAGAGGGCTTCTAACGATTCTTTGATGATTAATCATATAAGGTCTGATGGTTCTGAGGATTGTTCCTCTGCGCCATCTTCTTCTGGGAGATCATTGTGAGTGAAAGATATGCTTGCTGAGACTATATGTTCTTTTATATTCTTTCTATGCACTATGTTTTGACTTGTCTTCTATTTTTCTTGGTATTCAAGGGAGACAGAGGATTGGGAAGCCAGTGGGGTTGAGGGGATATTGCACAGGCTGGAAAAAGAGAGGAACTTGTCTTTTGTTACAAGTCGGAAGGTAGTAAATGGTCAGGACTCGTGCAGGAAATCTATGGTTGATCAAGATGAAAAAAGTAAATTTGCATCTGGTTTTGGACACGTGTCTGATGAGATTGAATATTATAGATGTTTCTCTTCTGTGGTCTAACTGATTTTGTTAGTTATTACTTCGTTGGAATCTAAACCTATAATATCATCTTCAAGCTGGTTAGATCCTTTTAAATAGTTCAGACACATAAAATATGTTCTTCAATGCTATGCATAATGAAAATTTAACTCCTTGCTCTTTTGTCCAAATTGTAGATTTGTGTTTTTTTTATAATGAAGAATCATCTGATCGAGTTACAGGATGGTCCATCTTACTTTTATTCTATCACTCCATAGGAAATAGTACTACATTAAGAGTTTTTGAAATGATGTGGGGCTATACCAGCCACGTTGACTACCAAATTCTAAACTGGTTTAGTTCTTGATTTAGGGCACTAGTCATGGATAAAGCATACATTAAACAACAAGGTGGATTCAATTAGACAGGCAAGGTGATAGATGAGTACAAGTTGTATAAGCATCATTGTAGCCATAGTAATCAATACAAGACTGAAGAACCAATAGTAGTGCAGATAGAAGCAACTTCCAACGGTATGATAGTGGATTATATTGAATGAAGTATAACTTACAGTTCAAGAGTATTGTTTTTATCAATTGTTCCAATATTCCGTTACAATCATCATATTGGACCAGATGAGATTTGAGTGAGCCTAGTATTACATTTCAAACAACTGTAAGATTAGTGATGAATATTGATTTTTATACATCAATCTGATTCAGATTTTATTTTCTTAGTTTCTAATCTCAAATGTCAAGGCAAGTACCTTGTTCAAACCGCAACAATTAATAGATAAGGAGAATTAGAAATGATATCATATGATATGTCTATAGCTACGCTCAAGTTCAGTTTTCTCGATTTCTTTGCTTGGTTTGTTAACTTTTGTTTGATTGAAACAAACAAGTTTGTCTTTTATTTTAAATTAGTTTTTATCTGGTGTTTTATTGTTAAATGTTAAATCTTGGTATTCCTTGTAAATGGTCATTGTCCATTGTTTATTAACAGTCATTTTTTTGATATCAAGTCATATTAGCCAATGTTTTGGTTTATGAAAATCTTTGTGAGTTCAGATTTGAATGGAATTCCCTTCTCTAAATGCAGAGTTAGTTGCTCACAAACTTAATATTCAGAGTAATGGGGGAAACACTACATCCGAGTCATCAGAATGTGAAACTTGCATTTCACAAAATGATCATATAACTGAGGTCGAAACAAAATTTAAAGATGTCAATGGCACAAAAGTTGCATTTCCTGACACGTGGAGGAGTTGGAGCCTTCAAAGGGCTCACTTTTCTTTGACAGATTTTGAAGGTAATTTGCTGCTGCGTTCTACTGTAAGTTTCTGTATCAATATTGTTACAAACATTGTGCTTCCCAGCTGGTGAAATTGTCCCAAATGATGACGGACGGCTCTCAGAAGATCACCCTTTAGATGTTGAATTTTCTAATAAAAAGTTTCTACAAGCACAGAACTCTACATCTTATAATCGAACAGATGAAAAGGCAGTTGACGAAAGTAAGATGCATTCACCTCTTCATTTGGAGGTCGATCTTTATTCTGATGCTCACATACTTCAAGCTAGAGTTGATGATGCTACTTCACAAGAGGTGTGTGTCATGTCCTATATTTTTCCTCTTTTATAGAATGTACATCTGTTCATATTTCTTTTGTTATTTTTGTATGCCCTATATTTTTGTTCATATTTCATATTTTGTATGTCCCAATGCTCGTTCAATTGCTGTCATGAATTGTCTTAAATTGGGCTACCATTTTGGTTATGTTATGATTCCTAATTAATGACCTAAAAAGTTTAGAACAAGATAATGTACTCCTAGTCAAGCAAATGTTCTCTTTGCCAGGAATCATGCAGGCATATTTCCCTCCTAAACCAAATAATTGCTATTCTTCTTTAAAAATGCTTAAAGTAATTTTTTCCCCTTAATGTTGTTTTTTTTTTTTTTTTTGTGAACATATGTGTGTTAATAATTAATAATTTTACATTTAATGATAGATAAATCATGTTAACATGATCAAGTTATTGGAAGCATAAAAATACAAATTGTTTGCAATCTGCTGCTTGATTGGCTAGATATATCTTCAATGGATAATGTTAAATGCATAAATGCTGGATCTAGGCATCTAGCTTTATTCCAAAGAGTTACCTATATCTTCAATGGATAATGTTGTATTTTGTTGTTTGTTTATTTATTCAACTATTATTGTCATATTTCTTATATTGGTAAAATTGTATGATTTCAACTACTATTCTCATTCAGTTCTGGTTCTTCAGCAAAACTCATTATATGAGCAACATATTCTTTCTGATGCCTTGGAATTCCAAGAAACTGAAATTATTAAAGCCAGAAATATGTTGAAATCTATTCGAGCAAAATCAAAGGTTCTACAAGGAAAATTATCACTTGAGATTAGGTTTGCCATTCAAAGCTTGGAGTCAAAATTTTCTGAATTCTTTAGATGTCATATCTGTAATCCTGTGATTTTTCATGTAGGGAAGCACAGAAAATATTAGAGATGAAACAGAGTAAAATTACTGTTGTCCAACAGCCTTTATCATCGCTTCGTGCGATCTATATCATCTGGCCTAACTCTGCTTCAGAGGTTTTGCTTGCAGGATCTTTTGATGGATGGACTAGTCAGGTAAAATTTGCTTTTGGTTTTCAATTATTTGTTCGCTTAATGTACACAATTCAGCAATATATGAAGAAATTTTGTAGCTTATCAATGTAGACAATTATTAGCTAGTGGTTAACAATACATTGTATATGATGTACTCTTGAGGTTTAACAATACATTGTATATAATGTAGTCTTGTGTGAATCGCCTTGATTCTCCTTCCTGTTCATTTTTCTCTTCACCATAACTTCTTTTGCATTCACTGGTTTCTCTGAATTCTTTAACCTAGCGTACTTTTTGGCTCAGTTTAATTATTGCCATCCAGCGATCTTTTTTTAGATCATTTTTCTACTGACTGTAAATCTAACAATATGGACGTGCTATACTCAGAGAAAGATGGAAAGATCAAACTCAGACACTTTCTCTTTGCAGCTAAAGTTGTATCCTGGAAGATTTGAGGTTAGCAACAATAGTTGTTCGATAAATCTCTTTTTTACATGATACAAAGCATGCTCAAAGTATCTTTTTTTTTTTTTTTTTTTTTTTGACTCAGATCAAGTTCATTGTTGATGGCGTGTGGAAAGTTGATCCACTTCGACCTACTGTGGACAACAATGGTCACACGAATAACCTCCTCGTCATTGAATGAAGATACATGTTCCTGGTATGTTTTTTGTACAGTGATTACAGAGTTACACATCTGTTGTTAATCCAACCTTATAGACGATCTATGCTCTTTTATGACCAAAGTAGAAGGATGTGGGTGTTTATTTTTTGTAGGTGATCTCGATAACAAGTGAGTGCATGTATATGTATTCATGATAATCAATAGCCCTTAATGAGCCATTTCCTTCATCCTTCCATGCTCTTGATGCAAGTTGTGCCCGATTTACCTGATGGTTGGTGGAAAACTTCCGTGGGGCCGGACCGGTCACCCCAAAGACTAGTCAATGAGGCTAACTGAGTTTATCATTTTTTTTCCTTGACGCAAGTCGTGAATAAGTTGCAAACTCTTCGCTTACTTTTCTTTAGATACTAAAATTGTTCAATGTTTATTTGACTAATAAATATCATACATGGTTTGTTAAGAAGCTAATCTAACTAGAAATTTCTAGTGTGATTAGCTTCTTAACAAATTAATTTGAGCACAAACCTTTGGGCTCGAGCTAACTCAACTGAATTTTGATAAAAATCCAAGCTCAATAAGTTTCCTAACAAATTCATGCTTTAACTCAACTTGAGCTAAGCATGAGCTTGGCTTTACCCATCCTAATAATTAATATATTAATTTGTACACCATCTTGAAGCTTGATCATCATTTTATAAAAGTTCAAGCTTGATAAGCTTCCTAACTGACTCATTAGAACACAAATCTTGGAGTTCAATGGAGCCTTAACTAACCTGGGCTCAATCGACTTTTAACCTATCAGATAGAACATACTTGAGATTGCGTGCATTATTAAACAAAAGTGGAATTGAAATACATTAATCCATTAGTTAAACTATAACTGAGATGTCACTGTTCCATCAGCCATCTCACCCAATAAGAGAGTAAAAATTTATGACCATTGTAATAGTTATTGATGATCCTCCTTGAGACATCATCTTACAAAATACATTTAAATGGATTGATGTACTTGTACATGACTACAGATAAACAACCTGAATCCATGGATTTTATTGATCCCGACACATTACTCATCTTAGGATGTTATGTCACTCTCTCAACTGCGGCACCAACCTGCATGTGAAGCCAATCTGTTGCTGAACTTTGCTTATATTCCCTAGTGTCATGTGGTGTGAATGTCAAACTGGAAACCGTGTCATGCCCCTGTGCGCCAAACTGAAATGGAAAAGCTATGTATCAGGGTGACTGCGATTAGAAAGATTGAGTAGAGGAATTAAGTTATCGTATCAATAAAATGAACAAATGCAAATCATGATCAAGACAGACAAACCACAATCAAGTCAAATGCAAGCTAACTTTCATGAGTAAGAATCATGACCAACAGAATTTCAATCAAAAATTATGTCAACACCACAGAGAACAGGGAATAAAGAAGAGTAATAATACATCATTTCATAAATTCATGAAGTTGAGCAAGAAATCTGCAGTAGAAAAGGCATACAAACTGATAGAATCATAGTTGGGAGACGAAAAATGACCACTGTTTGGCTTAAGCAACATTTACTTATCCCTTAAAATTGATATATCAACACTTGACCTAATAGCAACTTAATGATATCCCTTTAAACAATCACATTACCAATTCGTATTAGTTAGCAGTGACTTCAGAGTGTATGCCTTAATAAGAAGGAATCCACAAATGAGGCCCAATGAACATGTTCTCAATGCAATCATCACGTACATTACAAATGCAATTAGTCTAAATGTTTTTTTAAGAGCAACAAACAAAGGAAAGTATTGACATTCGAATGATTACATTCTCAAATACAAATAGCAAAGTGTTGAATGTTTGACATTTTGACTTACATCTTTAACGGCGACAATCTCAAAACCTGAATTCATGCTAGTAGTGACTGCTTCAAGCTTCAGTGATAGGAACTGCAATATAATATAAGACTACCTTTGTGCTTTAGGTTAATATTCAAAAACTACAAATAATGGAGTAAGCATACCTCGACTTGGCTCTGTAGAGCCTGAATGTAATTTATTATCTCATCTAGAATACATGCTTTGCCGATCACCTACTTATATGAAAAACCTTGATTAAAAATGAAGGCAATTCCACTCAAGTACATGATATCAAGTGGCAAGTACTTTTATACTTTCTAGTAAAATATATAGAAGGAAATCCTTATTGTGCACCTTATTACAACTTGGCACCAAATCCTGAAGAATCTTCATTCGCTCACTTATCTTCTCTCTCCTTGCCTACAATGGACATGATCAAGGTTCCAGCAATTGAATAATATCTCAAAATTCACGGTTTAAAAGTTTGCAACTATTATAGTGAACCTCCAATCTAGCAACATATGCCCAACTATGAGATCGAACTGTTTTAAATTAGAACAGTAAGATAAGACTACATCGAACATGCTTACTCTTTCAGCCAGGCTGTGGTTGTCTGTTGCTTGACCCCTCCTGGCCCTCACATGGATGTAGTCCTGCTTTGGTGGTTCGGCAGGTTGAGGATTTTCGTCATTTATCTTATCACACATGCCTGAACTTGCCTCCACCTCAGTTTTTGCATTGCCATTCTCTTCGGTGCTCATGCCGTCAGGGCGTTTAGCTTCATGGTCCATCTAAAGAACAACATATTTAGTTAATCAAATAATCAATTGCAACAACAGAAAAAAAAAAAAAAAAAAAAAAAACTAGTGTTACCCAAATAACAAATATTCACTAAGATCATATATTCTGGTAATTTGTTCAAGTATCCTGAACTCTTTGTTCTTGTTGTTCTTCCTATGGTAGTAGATAATAAAAACTGATCTATTACTTTCGTATTTTTGAGTTGGTTATCCGGAGAGCCTGTTTGCTATTTGTTTGTCTATTTACCTATTAGTTGACATCTTAATCACTCCAATTTCTTGATGTAGAGTCTCATCAACACATTTTTTCAGAATCTCTTCCTTATGACCACGTAAACTATCATATGGAAGAGGTTTCTTACAACTGTTTTTCCTTGCTTCCTCCTTTCTTCCGCATTTACTTTGGTATTGTTTACTCCTTATATATATGTATGCTACTCTAGCTATTCTAGGTGCCATGCCATAACACAGGTCAGATACTGAGGCAGTCCTTGCTGCTGCGTCACTAAGCTATGTATCTGCCCTAGAACTGCCAAAATGTGGACTCCATTATAAATCATAACTATTCAAATTGTATCCAAATATGAACAATCATGTGTGCACAGTAGTAACGACTTTGATTATAGTTATAAACTCCAAGATTGTTTAATGATCCGACTAAAAAAGGAAATTTCCAACCTTCCATGTGAAAATTGCTAACATCGAACCAAAAACTTTTCCCTCAAAATGATGTGAACTTTACACTTCAATGGAATGAGCCAGCCTTTGCTTGCACCTCACCAAAACAGTTACAGATTCTTCATTTGACTTTATATTTGCGTAAGAAGATTGCCATGATGAATTTATTATAAGGGCAATTAACATTTCTTATTCACTAAACTCTCATCTCTTATGGAACCACGAAATTCAATAGTTCATCTATCACGGAGAAGACAGTGGAAGCAAATCGCAGTGTATAACAAGAAACAATGCTTGAAATTACTTTTAGTAAGCAAGAAATCTAACCAAACTAAATTTTTGTTGTTCAAAATCACTTCCACATTTTAAAGCTCGCAACTTTAGCGAATTTAAACAAGAAACCAACCAAACGAGACAGAGATCCTCAGTACCAAGACATGGCCGTCACTGGTGGAGACAAACTTGGACGAGTCGTCCTCCAACGAAGCCAAATCCCTCCTCTTCCTTCTCCCTTTGACACTCCCTGCGCTTTTCGCGTTGTCCATTGAAGCCCCCGTCGAAGCCCTACCGCCCGGTCGCCGGATCGCGGGCCCTAAGCTCAGCTGCCCTCCGACCATGGGGAAAGTCCACGTCTCCGGTCCCAGCGACGGCATTGACGGCGGATCCATCGAATCAATGTATATTAAGCTTGGAGTATGCAGTGGAGCGAGCTGGATTGCTTCGGATCTGTAGCTAGTGGGAGAGAGCGAACAACAGTGTGGGAGAGAGAGAGATTTATTGAGGTGCATTATTAAAATTAATATAAAAATATTTCTTCAATAAATAGATTTCAAATCTTCCAATAAATAAATAAATTAGTCGAGAAAATATCACTTTGCCTCCCTAGTTTAAAAAAATATCAATCTACACCTTAGATTTCTTATTTCTATTTCACCTTAATTGATCTCAAATATAATGACTTTGAAAAAAAATATTCTCAAGTGAAATATAATGACTTTGAATAGAACTGTCAAACGGGTCGACTTATAGTGGAGTGGATCGGTCCGTGGCAGACTATCTATTTGGCGAGGGTGGGGCAGGGCGAGTCGACTTGTCATTTTGGCGGGTTGAAAAATCTCCAATCTAACCCAATCTTAGACGGATTATGGGTTAGGCGGGCCAACCCTTGGGCCCGTCAAAAAATAATATTTTTTATATCTTCAACTTTTTACTTTGTATCTAAAAATAGGTATTTTAAATGTAAATAAACATAAATAAGTACCTTGATGAAAAATAATATTTTTATTTCAAAATTATAATAAAAAAATAATAAATTAACATAAAACTTAATTTATGTGTGTTTCTCATTCCGCGGGCTAACCCAAGCTCATCGGCGGGTTGCCCCATAGTGGATTTGGATTAATACAATTTTAATCCAATCTACTTAAATTATTTGATAGGACGGACTAATCTGACGGATATAATCACGGTTCTAACTCTGAACGTCCATAGTAACATAAGAATTGTTTACTTCCGAGGAAGAATATTAGTACTTTTTATACAACAGCATATAATTATGTTCTTTTCAAATGAAAGCCCTCAAGGATCACAAAAAATTCATGTGTTTTCCTCGTGGACTCCCCTTGCTACTATAAGTTAGAGTCTCGCTCACGCCTTTCTCTTAGTCACCGTCCTCACCGAGATCGGCGTATCTTCCTCATCCATCTCGCTTCGATCGATCTAGAATTTTGGAGAAGCGAGATGGGGCAGCAGTCGCTGATCTATAGTTTTGTCGCTCGAGGGACGGTGATCCTGGCGGAGTACACAGAGTTTACGGGAAACTTCAAGAGCATCGCCGCCCAGTGCCTGCAGAAGCTACCTGCTAGCAACAACAAGTTCAGCTACAACTGCGATGGCCACACCTTCAATTACCTCGTAGAGGACGGATACAGTGAGTGCCTTGATCCAGATCCGCTTTGTAGTAGGGCTTTTTACTTGAGTCTATTTGTCTTCCTCATGGTTTTTAGTGGGTCAGTGCGAGCGGCGGATCTGTGAATTTGAAATTAGCGATGTATCTTCTGGTGGATATGGAGCTCAATTTAGTTTTATTTGGTTGATTTTTGATAGATGTTCGTTGAGTAATTCGTCTTTGCCCCTACTTTTTTCTTCTTCTCTTGCAGTGATTTTTAGAAATGATTTTCTACGTTTGGGTAAGTTGGTAAAGTGGATTTAGTGAAAAATAGCATAAGAAGTAGTTGACGGTTCTTCAAGTGACATTTACTTTGCCATTCGATTCTAATGAAGACGTTGTTCTTCGTTTCGTTTACTTTGTCAATAATTGAAATTACTACCAGTAGTGAATAATTGAAGAGAAAACTGATCTAGAACTGCAGGATTTCTAGGGAGAGCCATTTGGATCCGTGGTTAATTACGTTTTAGAGGAAGTTGTCGTATATGAGTTTAAATTTATGTAGGTATCTCATTTCGTAGACGTTTTGTTTAGTTAGTGCATCATTTTGAGACTTGCGACCTTATATGTTTGTTTTGAGAATTCGTTTCTTGTTTTCTTTTGTTTGTTGTGTATAATCATTGATTAACCATTAGTTACTGAACGAAATGCTGAGACTGTGTTTAGTAGATTGGTATAAACTTATCCCTCTCTTTTTTTTTGTTATCAAAAGGGGTTATTCATTGCCAAGGCTTGTTTCATTAAATTATTCAAAATTAGATTGAAAGCATTTGTTTAAATTGCAATAAGAATGCTAGCAATTGGAAGTTGTTGATTAAAAAAAATTGCTTTGGAAACGACAGTTTTAATTACGTATAACAATTTAAAATAATTCCTACATTATTCAATATATACTTTTAATGTAATTTTTATCTGTACTATTTTATTATATTTATTTAATGATGATAGAGAGTTAAAATTGCATTAATTGCTCTTAAAATTTATAATAAAATCCAATTTATAGGTGAAGGATAATATCAATGAATAATGAATTTATTTTAATGAAATTCATTTATCTAATAATATAAATAAATTAATATGGCAAAGTAAATGATTGTATTTTTATAGCAAAAACTCAACAAGACAGGACAACACTATTCCACCTATGACAAAGTTTTACTTTATTGTTCAGGCCCTTAGACATTGGCGCTATTAGCTACTACCCCAGAAATTCATCCTCTATTTGAAACGTAAGGCCTTAAACTTCATTCAGTCCCAAAAGAAGCTAATGTCAGGTGAGTTAAGTTCCTCCATTACTACACTTATGTTCTGAAACATCACACTTGAGTGGATAATAAATCTGTTGATGCACTAAGTTTACTATGTACCATGAACATGGTTGTAATGAGATTTGACTATTGTGAGATGACTATTCACTTGTTGTCGCCTTTGGATAGTTTTTAAAATGGTTTAAAGGAGAAAAAATTGGTAAATTTTATGATAAAAGACGTTTACCTATTTAATCTACACACTTATGATTCCTAAGAGTTCCTTTAAAGACTTTCTTATTTAGGAAATCCATGTCAGTAGTGTAGCTGAACACTTTAGAAAAGACAAGATATCCCTTTTCTGATGAATTAATTTATTGCCCCTTATTGCAATGAGATATTGAGCAAATTGTATCACAATATCACACATGTCAAACACCACAGATAACTAGGCAAAGCATAAGACGATACCCACCATTGCTTATAACCCAACCATGTGTCCTACAAACACATTAACATGAACTTCATCTTTAATCTTAGGTTTACCTCTGACCCATCGGAGTCATGACCCAATTTTAGAAGTGATAGATCAATTTTCAAAAATAACACATTTCATTCCGTACAATAAAACATCTACTAGTAGATTTTCAAAAATGTTGCATTAAAGGGAGCTATGTTGATGTCAAGAGTAAAATCATTTTGAGTATTGATGCTTATAAAATTCAAGCTGACGCACATTATAAGTTAAAGGAGAACAATGTAGGATACTATGTGCTTCTCCTCATTCACCTTAAATGTTTTCCTAAAACTGCTTTAAAAGCTTCATGCTCCTTCTTCTAGTCCATTTCAAATTGTGAGGAAAATTAGTGTCAATACATATGTTATTGATTTACCTACTAATTTGAACATTAATTCAATTTTCTATGTTCAGGACTTACATTCAAGTTTCCCTCTTTGTCTATTGATTTGCTTACAAATCAATGTCGGTTTTCCCACCCATGACATATTGTAGACTCCCAAACATTGGTATCTTCATATAAAGGCACTCATAGGTATCTAGTCCATTGGAAAAGGTGCTTGAATCACTGAGGATGTGCTTCGACATTTTGCTCTTGAACTTCTTGTAGAAATGAAATGATAATCATTCGTTTTAGCCAGAGAGTTGTCTCCACTCCACCTATGTGTGGTGTCCGTCCCTCACTTGACGGAGGTAAATTTCTTCTGGGTGGGGATAATTCAAATTAGGAAAGAGATAGAAGAACTATTCGAGATTGGTTGGTTTGCAATGAAATTAGGAAAGAAATGAATAAATTATTCAAGATTGTCATGTCTAGCACAAATTTTAATCAGACATTTATTCATTTGATAATTGAGAGTCAATTAATCTTCTCTTTGGTAATAATCAAGAAATAATTATAATCTCAATAGAGTCTATCATATTTTTGCTTATTTAGAATATTTTCATATTTTTTTGTAACTCTTGAGTTTATAAACGAAGTTGTCTAGAGTCTTAAATCTTCATCTTTGAATTAATACAATTTTTAATTTGTCTTCTCTGTGTCAGAGTTCTCCTGTGTGTGAGGTTCATTTCTTAATCTGTTTGTTGTGCTACGTCACTATTGTAGGTCATTGTAATTGTTTTATTTTTATTTTTGTCATTTGTATCCTGTATTATCTGTTTTAATTTGTGTATCTTTCATTATTCTTATAACTTTTGTCCATTTTTGTTACTTGGTACTTGCCAAGTTCAGTCAGGAATATGTGATCTTCAATCTGACGTTAGCAAAAAAATAAAGTTCCTTTTGATATACTATTTAAAAAAACAATAGTTTCGTAGCCTTTTTTACTTGAAACTGATAGGCATTCAGTCATAGTGAGCTGAAAATGCTCTTGAGAAATGCCTTTTGGAGACAAATGCTAGTTTTGGAAGGGGAGCCTTAGCACAATGATAAAGCTTGTCACGTGACCGGTAGTCAAGGGTTCAAGTCGCGGAAACAACCTCTTGAAATGCGGGCTAAGGTTGCATATAATAGATCCTTTGCATTGGCAGGAGCTTTGTGCACCGGGCTGCCCTTTTGGTGGTAATTCAGGGAATAACTGCTTTACATAATTACATCATAGACTTTTGTTAGTTCGTGAAATGGCAAGCCTTGATCTCATATTGAGGAAGTGAAACACAGAGAAGTTTGTTGTTCATGGCGTAGTTTAGTCTAGCTTAGGCTTCTACTTGATTTGATTTGGCTGTAAATTGTTGTCTAATGTTTCTTGGAGTGCACCATATACATATGTATTCTAGAGCATAAACTAAAGTTGCCACTGTATGAAAAATAATAGTAGATGACATTATTCTATAGATCATGTTTCCCTAAGGGATTAGGAATTGAAAAGATAAATATATATAGAAAAGACAGAAGAAGAAGAATTGAGGGAGACAAAAAATGCCCATTGAGTTGTTTACACAGAGATAGGTGGATAATTCTATATACTCAACATATGTTAATTAGTTTTCCTTTTGGGTTTCAGTAGATGAATTACAAGGATGGACACTCAAATTGAACACTTCAAATATGTCTTCCAGAACATATGTTAATTATTTTTCCTTTTGGGTTTCGACGAATAAATTTCAAGGATTGATGCTCAAATTGAATACTTCAAATATAAATATTTATTTAAAAATATAAACCAAAGTCACGTGTGTATGAAAAATAATAGCATATGACATTATGCTTTAGGTTATATTTCCCTAAAGGGATTAGGAATTAAAAGGACAGGAAAATTAGTGGTGACGTAAAAAATTGTCCTTTGAGTTGTTTCATTAAACAAATATATGCTGAGATGATGGATAATTCTATATACTCTGGGTTTCAGCGAATGAATTACAAGGATGGATTCTTCCAGAACATATGATAATTAGTTTTCTTTTGGGTTTTGGTGGATGAATTTCAAGGATGGATGCTCAAATTGAACACTTCAAATGTACATATCTATTCAAGAACATAAACCAAAGTCACCTGCATATGAAAAAAAAAAGCATATGCCATTATTCTTTAGGCTATGTTTCCCTAAAATTATTAGAAATTGAAAAGATAAATATATATAGAAAAGAGAGAAGAATTAGAGGCGACAGAAAAAATGTCCTTTGAGATGTTTCCTTGAACAAACCTATTTAGAGATGGATAATTCTATATACTCAACATATCTTAATTAGTCTTACTTTTGGGTTTTGACAAATCAATTACAAGGATGGATGCTTAAATTGAACACTTTAAATGTCCGTCTTGCAGAACAAATGCTAATTAATATTCCTTTTGGGGTTTGGTTGATGAATTACGATGATGGATGCTCAAATTGAACACTTTAAATATAGAACATAAACCAAAGACACTTGTCGGCGCATCCGAGCATATACCTCCCTGTCGCCTTTTGCCACATAAACCAAAGTCACTTGTGTATGAAAAATAATAGCATATGATACTATTCTTTATTCTTTAGGCCATATTTCCCTAAAGAGATTAGTATTTGAAAAAAATAAATATATATAGAAAAGACAGAAGAATTAGGGGAGACATAAAAAATGTCCTTGAGTCTTTTCCTTAAACAAACATATGCAGAGGTGATGGATAATTTTATATACTCAGCATACGTTAATTAGGTTTCCTTTTGGGTTATGGCAGATGAATTAGAAGGATAAATGCTCAAATTGAACACTTCAAATATCCATCTTCCTGTGTTAACTAGTTTTCCTTTCGGGTTTCAGCAGATGAATTCGAAGGATGGATGCTCAAATGGAACACTTCAGATATATATCTATTCCACCTACCATAAACTAAAGTCGCCTATATATGAAAAAAAATAGAATATGTGATTATTCTTTAGGCCGTGTTTCCCTAAAGTTTAGGAATTGAATAGATAAAATATACATAGAAAAGACTGAAGAATTACAGGAGAAGTAAAAATGCCCTTTGTATTGTTCCAAGGACAGATGCTCAAATTGAACACTCCAAAAATCTGTCTTCACCCTTTTACTCATCAAAGTGAAAAGAAAAAAAATGTAGGTTTTTACCAAAATGCGTAAGTGAACTTTTGAAATTATCAAAAGGCGCACGGTACTTTAGAATTTACCAAATGGCGCACTTTTTCAAGTGTTTTTCTATTTTAACCTTCTGACAATTTTGTCATTTCATTTTATTTATTTCCTCGCGCTCTCTCTCTGCTATTGCATGCAACATTTCTTTTTTTTATTATTATTTTTCTTTTCTCTCTTTCTCTTTCCTCTGATTTTTTGCATGTATGCATGCACACATAAGCCTTTGGGCCTGATATGAATTGATATGATTCATATCAGGCCCAAAGTTGATATTTTTTTGGCTGGTTTTTTCTTATTTCATTATAACACTTTAAGAA
>JBAMIE010028336.1:0-19148 GCA_037177295.1 Kaempferia parviflora
TTAATTTTATTAATTACATAATAAAAATAAAAAATAAAATTATATCTAACACCAAATATGGTGATAAATATGGTGTTGTACTATTCAGCACACCATATTTGGTTGGTGTATGGGTTAGAGTGTTTTGGTGCTAATCCATCACTAAATTTGGTGTTTTGGTAATGGATTAGAGATGCTCTTATAAAGACCGTACTAACGTACAATATATTATGTAATTTACTTATCTATATTTTAGAGTGATAACATTGAACGCGTTTGGGTTGAAAAAAAAAATCACTTTTCGCCCATTATAAAAATGACTTATCTAAAATATTATTAATACACGTAAATTTACGAGGATCACTGTTGACGTAATCAGGGACGGAGCCCGGGATGACTGCGGCTAAATTAAATTCTTTATCCTAAAATATCTGTATCTATGTTCCATTATCGATCATACAAACATGGCATCTTCGAGATGTATGCAGTATCTTCGTGATGTGCACAATATCTCTTCAGATATGATCTGATCCATCTGATTAATAATGAGACACAGAGACACGGATATTTTAGGACAGAGAATTTAAACTGGACTGCAACTGTCCCTCAATTTCTTAATGTAATAATGCAAGAGGTGTAGAGTCATAAGAATGGGAAGAAAGATAGATGAACGAGAAGATAATGACAGTCTAAATTCGTGGTTAATAATTATGTTAATAATTTATGTTCATTATTTTAATAAACACGTCCAGTCCAAGCCTATTTAAACTATCTCGTATTTTATAAAAATTTTTCCTCTAAATGAGAATCATAATTAAGGGGTTGGGCTTCTAAGTCGTCCACCGTGAGTATTTCCCGATTTACCCTGGTGGTCAGCGGGAAACTTCTGTGGGACCGGACCGGCTACCCCCAGAGATAATCGATGAGGCTAACTGGGTTTATCGTTTTTTTTCTATTTAAACTATCTCATTTAAATTAATTAATTAAATTTCAGTTAAAAGTCTAACTCACGTGTCATCCCCTCATTCTCTTCTCACCTAATAGGTGTTTTCTCGATAAGAGCGTTTAGTTGTCTCCCAGGCATCCACGGTTCGATTCCCAGCTATAACGTATTTGCAGGAATTTTTCCTTCAAATGAGACTCGCAACTAAGGGACGCTGGGCTTCTAGGCCGTCCACCACGAGTGCTTCCCCGATTTACCCTGGTGGCCGGTTGGAAACTCGGTGAGATCGGGTCTGCCACCCATAGTCAATGAGGCAAACTGAGTTTATCATTTTTTTTTCTAATAGGCGTTTTCTCCTAGTAGTGCTCGTCGCTCACCGCCTTTTCTCCCCTCCGCTTCATCGTGCATCCATGTCACTATCGCTGCCTACCATCGGTGATGCCTTCCAATTTTCGTAAGAGCGATCGTCACTATTGCTCCCCTCATGGCCTCATCCGCGACGCTTGCGCAACTATGTCGCCCTATTTTCCTTCGGCCAACGCCTTCTGTCTTTGTCTCCCTCCTCTACAAACTGTTGACGCCGCCTCACGAGGACACTTGGTTTCGGTGGCATTCAGATCGTTTGTATGTAAGATCGCCCGATTCCACTCAATACTGTATGATTCCAGCTATTACATTTCGATTCCACTACAAAATTGATCCTCAATCGCTCCAGATCAATTTCCTACTTCCGGATTGTAGGACCGTACGATTCGACAATCCAAATCACGATTTTACAAATCATTATTGTAGCAGCTATGAAACTGCAGTTGTGCGTACTACAACTATAAGTTCAAATTTAAAATGTCATAACTTTTTATTTGGGTTGAACCACAAAAAGTATAATATATCAAATCGAAGTTCATTCAGAGTTCTTTAATTTGATATTTGTGTATCATGTGGTACAACTGGAGTCAAAAGTCATGACATTTTAAAATTTACACAGTATACACGTTGTAGCAACTATGAAGTTGTAGTTGCTACAACTACAAGTTCAACTTTAAGAGGTCATAATTTTTTATTCGAATTGAACTATGAGACACACATTACATCAAATCGAAGTTTTCTCAGATATCTTCGATTTGATATATTATACGGCTCGTGGTTTAATTTGAGTTAAAAGTAATGATCTTTCAAATTTTATCTAGTATACACATTATAGTAGCTACGAAATCATAGCCACTATGTAAAAGTTATAACTCTAAGAGGCCATAACTTTTAATTTAGGCTGGAAATTTTTTATTTTATATACATCTGGTTCAACATAAATCAATAATTATAATTTCTCAAAGCTTGTCTAGTATACACGTTATAGCAGTAATGAAGTCATAGTTACTACAATTGTGTAACACCTCAATTATAACAAATATAAAATTATAACTGCTATAATATGATTTGATTTAAGTGGAAATATAAGCAAGAGGACTATCAGAATTTCAGAAACATATAGTATATTAGGGGATATTTATATCATTTTAAATAGAATGAGTATCCTTTCCAAAATGAAACGCTCCTATTAGATAAAAAAAAACAGGTGCTCTTCTTACTTTTGGCTATTATTCATTCTGATATGTTAAATCTTTTATTTTTAACATTGCTTATTTCCCAAGATTTCATCATTTGCACATGTGCAACAACTAACCTCTGCTTTATTGCTAATTACTTTAATTATCTCATTAATTGATAGTGCACTTTAAAGTCAATCATGACAATAATAAGAAGAAGAAAAATAAGAACGGATGAAATTTATTAACAATCCTAAAACTGATAAGAAAAAAATATAATATTTTTAGATTCTAAACAAAATAATAATTAAGTTCTATCCCACTATATATGATTGGTTGCATGGATCATGTTACGTCATTGAGTGATATCTTCTACTGTATCATTATTTATATTTAAATACATTTTATCTTATTTTACTGTCGCTAAATAAGTTTTTTTTTTGTCTTCTTCTTCCTTATTTAATATGTGTATTTGTCATAGTTTTACACCGCATAACTGGAGTATTTATTGGTTGTTTAAGCACATATGGTCGTACCATCTTAAACGCGTCTCTCATAGTTTTCTCTCAATAGATGCAACTCTGATTTTTTCTTTAATGCTCTAATTTCTTATTTTATTCATGCTCGTATGTCCATACATCCACCTTGATATTTTCATCTCTACAACTCTCATATTTTGTTCATGTGCTTGAGTCATAGCCCAACATACAACTCCATATAACATAGTAAGTCTAACTGCAATTTTGTAGAATTTTTTTTAAGTTTTAGAGGTACTTTACTATCACATAAAACACCTAACGCTTTCCTCTATTTCAACCATCTTGCTTGTACTTTATGCAAAACATGTCTCTCAGTCCCTCCATAATTTTACAAAAAATGATCAAAAATATTTAAAGTTCTCATTTCCAGATAATTCGTCATTTTCTATCTTAACAATTATCTTATTACGTCTAATATTGTTAAACTGAAATTTCATATATTCTGTGTTTATTCTACTAGTCTAAACCTTTCCCTTTTAGTGTTCCATGCAAAGATTCTAGTTTAGCAGTTACTCTTTCACGTGCTTTATTTACCAAAATAATATTATTTGTAAACAACATGCACCACAGTACTGTGTCTTGAATGTGTACAGTGAGTTCGTCCATAATTAGGGAATTATAGTTGATCCTTGATGTAACTCTATCTTTATTGGAAATGCTTCAGTTACTCCGCCTAATGTCTTTACTCTGATCATTACATCCCTGTGCAGATCCTTAATTAGTTCAATATACGTTGCACATATCCTTATATATTTACAAATCCTTCTATTCCTTTTCCTAACCATATAAAAGTCAATTTATGATTTATTATTTTTACTTTTGAACGGAACAAAATGTTCTCCTCTTTTCTTAAAAAACGTATTAGCTAATATAAGGTCATATCCTATCGTAAAATCTAATAGGTTTTCCTTCTTTATTTCTCGTTCAAAACCCATAACTTCATGTATCCTCTTGTATTCCTAATTTTTTTATTCCGATGTATCCATTTAGATCACCTCATATTAAAATTATTTTATTTGACAGAATATTTTGTAATACTTCATCTAAGTCGTTCCAAAACCTTGATGTGGTAGTTTCATCTAATCATACTTGCGGTGCATATACGCTAATTACGTTCATAGTTTCTTTCGCCACTATTATTTCAGGGGTTATAATTCTATCTCTTTTTCTAATTACTCCTACAACTTCATCCTTTAACGAATTATCTACAATAATACCTACTCTATTTTTTATTTTACTCTTTCCTGTGTACAATAACTTAAAATCAGAGTTGTCTATCATCTTACTTTCTCGCCTACCCGTTTTATCTCTTGTACATACAAAATACTAATTTTCCTCCTAATTAACGTATCTACTACCTCCATTGATTTACTAATATGGGGTTCTATGTTCCATGTTCTATGTTCCAAATATTAGATTATTAGTTTTCTATAATATTTATTCTTATCAAACTTATAGCGTGAGAACTTTTGCTTATTTAATATTATACTTAAGTTCTCATGGAGATGTAACGCTCCTTGTTGATAAATTAGGATAAGTTAGAGTCAGACTATGCAACGCGAACTCTTACATATTTAACATTACACCCGAATTATGAAGATGTAGTAGTCCTTAACGATAAGTTACAGTTATACATACAATGCGTCCATTATGAGGAACAACCTAATATAATAGTTTAATAGATCTATTTATTAAATATTTGGTATAATTTTAATACTGACCAACAACCCTAAATTCTAATTATTTTTTTTTTAAAAAAAGAAAAAATATAATAAATTTCATGAAATTTATTATTGTTTATAACAACTGATATAGTTTTTATGAATTATTATCCAATTAAATGTTAGCTAAATAATAATTTATAAATTTGGTGCGGTGGTGTTGTGGGTGGGGGCCACCGACCGACGCACCCCCTTTGAGTCTGACTCTATTCAAGTTCTTGCGGCGAACGGGCTCTCGCCACTATTTAAGCAGGTGCAAGCCCCGTCTTCCTCTTCGATTCTACACCGGAAACGCGTCCTCTTACTCTCGCCGTCGTCCTTCGCTCCTCTCCTTATCCTTCAGATCTCCCCCGTGCCATAAGGTAATGCATTCAACTATCTTTCGACTTCGCTGAGTTTCTTGACCTGAGCCTGAAAATTTAGGCGCCTTGTCCAGATCTGTGGATCTTATGCAAAATCTTCATAGATCTAGTGAGTTTACTTGCTTCAGAATTGGGATTTCGAAAATAGGATCCATATCCAGACATATCTCTGTTTCGTGAGTCGTAGATCTGAACATATCACAGCATTTTGTTTTTTCGGATCTGTGTATGGCGATCTCGAAGAAGATATTTTCTAATTAATGCTGCGATTGTTCTAAAGTTGGGATCGTTGTGTATGATTAATTTTTCTAGGGTCCGGATCCTATTTTATTTCGCTTTCTGGAGCTGTAAATCTGGATAGATCTCAATAATTTCAGTCTAGATGGTCGTCTTTGTTGCTTTGTTTTTGAACTTAGAAGGTAGGCATTGTTTGGTAGTTATTTGATTGTCTGTGATGTAAAATTTGACTTTCAAGATAGAAAAATTTCAGATCCGATCTCAACTTTTTGTTTGGCCAGTTGAGTAATTATGTGTTCTCAAGATGTTCTAGAAATTTATATTTCGGCAACTAAAATCATAGATCTCTGCACTTCGCTGTTTTCTTTTTCTTATTAATTTGATACACATTGATTCAACAAAGAAAATGGCAAAGGTCAGGTACGTTTTCAACGTTCCTGAAGAACGTTGCTGTCTGTTCTTGGTAATCACATATTGCAGATTTTCTAATGTCTGCAAGCACGCTGATTTTTCTATTTACTTTGATTTGTAGATATGACATACAATGCTAATTAGTGTCTCTGTTTTTCTAACTGGGTCAGGATAAAGATCTAGAAAATAAATATGGTGAAGATCTGCTGCATAGGTGCCGGCTATGTCGGTGGCCCAACCATGGCCGTCATCGCTTTGAAATGCCCGTCCATTGAAGTTGCTGTTGTCGACATCTCTGTCGCTCGCATTGCTGCGTGGAACAGTGATCAACTTCCAATTTATGAGCCGGGGCTTGAAGATATAGTGAAGCAGCGCCGAGGGAAGAACCTTTTTTTCAGCTCAGATGTGGAGAAGCATGTATGTGAGGCCGATATAATCTTTGTCTCTGTGAACACACCAACAAAAACCCGGGGACTCGGTGCAGGCAAGGCTGCTGACCTTACCTACTGGGAGAGTGCTGCTCGCATGATAGCCGACGTCTCCAAATCAGACAAGATTGTGGTTGAAAAATCCACTGTCCCTGTCAAGACCGCCGAGGCTATCGAGAAGATTTTGACCCACAACAGCAAAGGCATCAACTACCAGATCCTTTCCAATCCCGAATTCCTCGCTGAGGGCACAGCGATTCAAGATTTATTCAACCCTGACCGAGTGCTCATCGGTGGCCGTGAAACACCAGAGGGCCGCAAGGCCGTGCAAGCACTGAAAGAGGTGTATGCTAATTGGGTTTCTGAAGATAGAATCATCACGACCAACCTCTGGTCTGCTGAGCTATCCAAGCTTGCTGCCAATGCCTTCCTCGCTCAGAGGATCTCTTCAGTGAATGCCATCTCGGCACTGTGCGAGGCCACGGGTGCAGATGTGAGTGAGGTGGCCTATGCTGTTGGGAAAGACACGAGAATTGGGCCCAAGTTCTTGAATGCGAGTGTCGGGTTTGGCGGTTCTTGCTTCCAGAAGGACATCCTGAACTTGATCTACATCTGCGAATGCAATGGCCTTCCTGAGGTGGCCAATTACTGGAAGCAAGTTATCAAGATCAACGACTACCAGAAGAATCGATTCGTGAACCGGGTGGTTGCCTCCATGTTTAACACTGTTGCCGGGAAGAAGATTGCCGTGCTTGGGTTTGCCTTCAAGAAGGATACCGGTGACACAAGGGAGACTCCGGCCATCGATGTTTGCAAGGGACTTCTGGGTGACAAGGCCAAGATTTGCATCTACGATCCCCAAGTGTCTGAAGATCAAATCCAACGCGATCTCGCGATGAACAAATTCGACTGGGATCACCCCATCCACTTGCAACCTATGAGCCCCACTGCAGTGAAGGAGGTCTCTGTGACCTGGGACGCCTACGAGGCGACTAAGGGTGCACACGGAATTTGCATCCTCACTGAGTGGGACGAGTTCAAGAAGCTGGATTATGCGAAGATCTACCAGAGCATGCAGAAACCTGCTTTTATCTTTGACGGACGCAATGTGGTCGATCCCGTCAAGCTTAGGGAGATCGGTTTTATTGTTTACTCAATTGGGAAGCCATTGGACCCATGGCTCAAGGACATGCCTGCAGTGGCCTAATTGGTAGTTCGGTTGGAGGAGTCAGAAATTCAACTTTCTTTTAGGAGGTTGAGGGTTTGGTCTGAAGATTCTGCATCGTTGTTGTCTTGATCTTGTTGGACGATCCAGTGTTTTACACATTGCAATTAGACGAGGATTTGTGATTGCTTTGTTGTCCTGCTTTCATTCTTATTATAATTACATGGGATTGTGTTTTTTTTTAAAAAGAAGATAGTACCAGTATCTTTTTTTTCCTCAGGGCATCTAATGGAATTCTTTTATTTGGAAGAGTGACACTTCTGGTTTGTATTTCTGTTGCTAGAATCTTCTTATTATTGAGAGTGCCAGCTTGTTGAAGAAACAATTTTACATAAATTTCTCCGCATATTAGGAATTTGATCTTTGTCCTTCGTATTTTACATTACTAGGCTAAGATGAGGGAGAAGCCGGAGAGAGTCTACTGATCCGATGCGGAGACATAAAGAGGTAAAATTTTAGAAATAAGGTTGGTTCTTTGATTAAAAAATAATTTAAAAAATATTTTTTAATGATTTATAAAAATCAAAAGAACCATCCTTTTAAATTCGTATTGTAAAAGATTTGTTTTTTAAATAAATAAAATAGCACCTCGTCTCATATTTTATCCTCAAAAATATTTTTTTCAACCGTTATTTTTGTAGCTATGGGGCATAACCACTTCAAAATAGAAAAATTAATCTATCTTGATTACAATTATTATATTATATTAAAATATTCTTTATCAACTTAATACTTTAATCTAATCAACATCATTCAAACTTAATTAAACTACTTACATACTATTATAACAACTGTGAGTAATTATGGATCACAATAATGTGTAAGCGAGAGTGATTTTAATTTAATTTAAATAATTTTAATCTATACTTTTTTTGAATATAGAAGTAAGTAGCAATTATGATAAAATTAAAATAATTTAATCAAAATTAATTTGATAAAAGTGGACTTTATACTATAATAGTGTTTCAATATTTTTTATTTTATATTATTTTTGTAAAATAAAGATATTTTTAAGATAAATATATGACGGTACTATTTTATTTTATTAAATTTTTTAAAATAGCTGGGAGGATCCTTTTTTTTATTTTTTTTTATTTTTTTATTTTTTATTTTTGCCCTAAGAATTCTATGTTATTTCTTGCTACACAATTATGAAAATCCCCTTGAACGATAAGGTAGTCCCATTGCCCTCGAGGCGTCGGCGATTGTTGACGGGGCAAACTGAAAGAGTTTGAAATTTCAAGGGTATTATTGTGGACGACTTTAAAAGTTGAGGAGCAAAGTAATATTTTACATTTGTGCGGGGGGTAGGACTAATTTTAGCGGATCCTCCGGCCTCCGTCCCTATTTTAAGTCGCCGGAAGGCGTCGAGTAAAAGGGGGGTAGTTTTGCCCTCGAGTGTTGCAGTTCGCCGAGGCTCGAGGGGAGACATCGCCGAATAAAGCGAATCGGAGGCGAATCGACGAGCTCAATCCTGTTTCGAGCTGAGCACGATAAGACGCTCCTTTGATGGGGTGTTGCAACAGCAAAGGCGCCGGGGATTCGAGCACCAGTCGTACCGCGCGATGGCGATCGACTGGAATCGTTGCTCTGAGAGACTCCAAATTGAGAGTATGTTTTTCTGTTACCTTTTCCATTGGTTTTTAGGATCTGACGCCTTCTGGGCAGGGAAATTGAAATCATTCAGAACCCAACATTCTATATTTTCCCCTGTTTTTCATTGTATTGTAACCCTTGCTCGTGTTAGTCTGTTAGATGCTTTCATGTTACTGGAAGGATTCCTGTTTCCGGTACAAAGACGGTCTCCCTTATGTATACAGATTATGGTCCTCGATTCACTTTCTGGGAAGAATTCGGTCTTGAAATCTCAGAATCCATGGTTTAGGTGGATATTTAATATGATTAACTGCAAAATTGGACATTCTATTGTCTTTGCCACTTAATTGTCCGCACGAGGGCATAATCAATCCATTTTTACATGATGATTGATGCAATGGAAATGAGTGTAAGTTTTACTAAGAAGATAATTTGATGAGAAAAAGATCACATGTAATGGTTTGTGTATATATTATGCAATTGCCATTATATGTGTTTGTTAACTATACTCATGATTCATGCTACACTCATCAATTTACTTTAAGTAGTAGTATACATACACATACACCTAAACTTTTTCATGAGAAATGAGTATGCAAGACTGACATATTGTAAGAGAAAAATTGACTACACTTCTCCGCTGATATTGCATTATGATAGAGACTGTTATAAACATTATGCAATTGCCATCATATGTGTTTGTTAACTATACTCGTGATTCATGCTACACTCGTCAATTTACTTTAAGTTGAAGTATACATACACATACGCCTAAACTTTTACATGAGAAACGAGCATGCAAGACAGACATATTGCAAGAGGAAAATTGACTACACTTCTCTTCTGATATTGCATTATGATAGCGACTGTTCTAAACTTCTTTTTACAGACGTTACCGAGTGAGATCCTTGCAGTGGAAAGTTTTGTTCGTACTCTTGATCTAACAAACAACAGAATAAGTAAGTCAAGGTTTTAACTTTTTCAATTTCACTATATCCATGACACTCAAGTAACTTATTTAAATTATGTTGATCATGACTACTTTATTATACCAGCTCAATTGTTGTATAACGTAGTATCTCAGGCCACATCTTTAACACATTTGACATTATTCTTTACTGTCTAAATGAACTGGCATAACCAAAAATATTGAAAACTATAACGATTGATTATTCCCTATTAGGTAATTGTATACATTAGATATTATTTCTGTAGAAAGAGATTATTACAGATTGTTCTTATGGATTGTGATTACTTTTTTTTTTTTTTCTTTAGCAAGTTTTTGACAAGAAAAACTATGTTACATGATGTATGCCTATTGTAAACTTGATGGATGACCACGTATCTTATAATCTTAACCTTAGGAAGCTGGCCAATATATACTTATGTATCCTCAATTTTCACCTCATGTATGGAATGGATAGTTCAAACTTCACCAGTAGTTTGAATTATATTGGATATTTTTGAATAATCAACTTTAGCAATCAAACACAAAATGCACTACTCTATAGCATAAGTCTAATTGGTTGACCACTTCTCTCACAATCTTAAACTACTATGAAATCTCTAATTTATAAATTTATATTGTTAGTGCCTCAAAATTTATTCTATTTGTTAAAAAAAAATTGATATTGTCAATAATTGAACACAAAGGCACCCTTCTCTAGTACCATGCACAGTTCAATTGGATGCTACATACCCCTAAACCTTAAATCTCTAAGAAATGTCAGGATTTATGAGTTGTTGTTGTTAATGCATATATGTATTTGGATCTCCATTTGGACCAATTATTTATAATGGTTTATAAGGTTACATGAGTTAATCATTAATGTGAGCTTAGCATTTTCATGAAGATGTTGTTGTGCCTACCAAGTCAATGAGAGTGAATCTGATGGGGGTTGAATTATATGTGAATAAAGTCCTAAGCAAATGAAGGGCAACTACCAAGCAATACAATGGACGTGACTAGAAAAAGGAAATATTACATGATATATTGCAAAAATCTTGTCAATTAGCCACAACTCGAGGACAAAGGTTTTATAATCCTTATTGGGTGAGCAACCTTGACCACTGAGTTTAAATACTGCATTCAGAAAGTTCACAAGAGGCATTTTGATGTTATAGTTGACATGATTTGGTTGGGTCTTTCATGGGTTTAAGGATCACTGTATATAGCAATTATGGAATGGGATTGAGTCATTCCAAGATGTAGATGGCATCTAAATAAGAACTGGTGGTAATGTTATTTATCATTCTAAAAATAAATTTAAACATGAAGAGGTCATCGTTAATTTGATCTTGAGTAGCCTTGGTCTTCATAAAATGAGTTTATCTCTTTTTCAAACTTTCTGTGAGTTGATTGAGGGCCTTGACTTTACATAAACTGATTACTGTCTTGAAGAAACATGCATTACTCATGTTACAAGATAGAATGGTGAAAGTAGATAAATACACAATGAAGATTCTCATGACACACTATTTATATAAGTTTGCAGCTTTCTGCATGAGATTGCTTGAAGAAATTGTTCATGGTGTGGATCAATGTGATAGCATACGTATAAAACCTTGGTTGAGCAATCAATGAGCTAGTGCTCCTATCTTATTTCTCTTGTTTTGATCGGATGTTGAGATTTGAACTCACAAATTAGAGACTATCATATATATGATTACAGGCTTAAGTAGGAAATGTTAGCACATGGTAAGGCTACTGGTATGTCTCATGTATGGATCTCCTCCTATGCTGTCTTAGTTTGCTTTAGTTAAAGATGATTTTGTTTAGCCATCATGAGGATGTAAATCTTTGTAGGTGGAATATAGTGACATCCAAATACACTGCCTCATTAGAAGCAGGAAAATATGTTTTTTTAGCTTGATGATTTATTAGCATTTTGCAACATGGTTCTAGACCTATCTTTAGAATGTTTCTATTTTCTTTTCTACCCTAGTTGTGACTTGTGACATTGGATGTCTAAAAGCTTACCATCTTTGTAGATGTAGAAAGTAGGTAAATGTAGAAAAAGTAGGAACATTTTGATTGATATGGATCTCTTGTTTTCTTGGCTTGTCAAGCTGCATATGATAGATTTTTTATATTTGGGATTGGACTAGTTTCAATTTGTCATATTGGTTCAAGGCAAATTATTACATGTTGCATTGGGGTGTTTGGCAAAGTAACTTTTTTGGCACATTAATACAGTAACATAAGAAATTGATCAAGAATAGTTTTCTAGAAAAGGAACTTAAAATTGGAGACATAGAGAGTGAAGGAGGGGTTACCTTGACAAGGCGAGAACATGTGTTGTAATTGGTGTCCAGATTGTTGGTGGAGGTTATCTGTGCAATGCCTACCCATAGTGGTTGGGCCACTATGGAACAACGGATGGAGATGGGGACTGGGACGGCGGAAGTGGCATGGAAAATGAGATTAGGTAAGGTTTTGATATGTGAACCTAAGGGAGAAGGCCATCAACAAGTTGGAGTGATTAGGAAAATACAAAACAAAATTTTTTAGGCCTTTTTATCAAATCACAATATTTTTTTTATTGAATTAGGCGCATATATTTTTCTTTTATTGTCCTTAATTTTTACAAAATAAGGAATCGGTGTAGAGAAATATTATCAGGCATGCTCATGATACAAATATCCCACTAAAATGACAAAAATCCCATTTTCTATTTATAATTTTGACCAAATAGCCCTTTTCTATTTATATTTTCATTAGTTGATTTCAAATGCCCAAAATACATTTGTGCCACATCAAGTTTTAATTGATTTGCTATAATCTTCTTGCTATTTTTGAATATGCTTAAATAGGTTACAATTACTATGACCTCGTATTTCACATCTTGGCGAAACATTGATTGTTTACATTTTGAAGATCTTCTTCCATTGGACTATGCTTTTCGTTTTTTATTTTTTCTTCTGTTTTCCAGGCCAGCTATTTGGTCCATTAATTTTCTATATGTTTGATATAATTTACTAAAAACAATTGCATTGCCTTTACTCAACGTAAAATGTGGATTCAACAATGTGAATAATTAAATATTCTTTATATGTTCTAACCTGTTAACTTTATTTTTATGTCTCTCTCAGAGAAATTTCAAACTTTAGCTGTGTCATTGTCCTTTTGCAGATGAAGTAACACCAGAAATCAGTAAACTGGTTAATTTGCAGCGTTTGGTGAGATTATCTCTTTATGGTTCCTTTTTTGGCATATCGTTGTGATAATTGGGTAATAGGAGAAAGTCTCCAGTTATCAACTTTTGAGAGACAATATCAGATTGAAAAACTTAACTCTCCCGATGGAATATTTGCCCTTTTCAGGTTTTAGCCAACAATCTAATCGAGCAACTTCCGACAACAATCGGAATTCTCCGACAGCTAAAGGTCATCATACTTGATGGCAATCACCTTACTAACTTGCCCGATGAATGTAATTTTCATTTTACAGTTACTATATGAAGAATATGAAAAATAGTTCAAAGACTCATTTTCAAAGTCTTGGCCAGATAGCTTACACAAATGTTTTTGTTTCTTTTTTCTAGATTGAATAAACTCTTTACACTGACTAGGTTGTGATAGACTTGTTTTTGTATATTCATGGTCCTAATCTTGTGTGGCATTCTCTTTGGTTTCCAGTGGGCGTTCTTTCCAAACTGGAGAAGTTATCCATCACAGGGAACTCATTGGTTTGTCTGCCTGAAACCATTGGAAATTTGCGCAATGTGAGCATTCTTGATATACGTAATTCGATATGAGAAAATGCAATAAAGTTTCTTCAAATGCTTCACATAATCAGTGAATCTATTGTGATGTGGTACCAAACTAGTGGGGGGAGACAATCATGTACTGTACATATGATTATGGTGGAACAATATATTTCATTAATGTCTCATTCCTTTCTTAAAATACTTTGTTTTAAGAAACATTTCTACGATAATGAGAGTCGTTGCTTGTTCGGCTTCAATAATGGCATTAATGCTATGCCTATGTAGTTTCCATGATATTCAAGTTCAAGTTAGAACCATATGTTCGTGAACTGCAGTGGTTTGTAGGTTGTTTATATCTTTCTTGTGCCACTGATCTGTAATGCAAATGATCACAGCTGGTGTTGCTAAATGTCTCAAGCAACAAGTTGAAGTGCCTTCCAGAATCAATTGGAGGGTGTATTTCCCTTGAAGAATTACAAGCAAACGGTAGTTTTCTTGTCATATTGAATATCACTTTATGATGAATTGTAGACCCCTCATCTTTTTCCTGATAGATTGGTAATTTTGGTTTATGTTCTTCAGACCTAAGTTTGTTTCACATTCTAATTTATACTATTTTGCTGCATATGATCTGCTACCCTTATTTTGGCTACCCATGATGTCTCTACGCTGCAAGTAGATAGGGATGACAAGCGGCAATATTTGTAGGATACTTCCACCTCAAATACATAATCATGAACTTTAGATGAGTTCAGATAGTTGTATTGTACTGATAAATTGTGTTTGAGAGAAATTTGGGTTTGCTTAAATTCATAACAGGTATTCCCATTTATCATATTTGTATAAGGTTCAGTAATAACAATTCTGAGACTATACCCTACCTGTTGCAATAACTTTGTCATCAACCAAGGTCACACTTACTCTCTTATTTTTCTACTTATTGAAGGTTTGATCACTCAAAATGTGGATGTGGAAGCTGTTTCTTCAGGCAAAAAAGTTTGTAATGGAGTTTCCTTATGACCTCTTGGTAGGATCAGCACCTCCTGAAAAGAATCAAATGATAAATGTAACAAGCATAGGGGTTAAAGGCAGGAGGACTTGTATTTCATGTTATCAAACAAGCAGTGATAGGAATCTCTTCGACACTGGCAAAGGATCCATGTGACAAAAATGAAGATTTTTTTGTTCTTCTTTGTTAGCAAGGTGAGGATAAGGATTCAAAGCATTGTAGATATGCTTTGCAACAAGATTTTGCCCTCTAGCAAGTGAGAATGAAATCTATATTGAGATGTAATGATCTAGATGAAGTGATCTGAGGCCCGGAACACATAATCAGAAATCTATGGAAAAAATAGAATGATACTATGGCGTTGACCACAATAAATCTTGTGTTATTCAATGAATTTGCACTAGGTGATCCAAGAGTAGATGATGATTCCTACATAGAAGAAACTCAAAGATTTTTTACATTTTTATCTAGAAGTTTCACCGACATATTGATATTCAAGACTCTGATCATGATTCCTTGAAGGTGAACTCAGTTTGGTTTGAAGAGATCTAGAGAAAAGTTAAGTCATGGAGGACATCGTTCAGAAACCCAATATGTTCATTGATGTTGGACTTAGCACACCATTGATGTTGGGATAACCAAAGATATTGAGTGGTGTTGACTTATCACACCATTGATTTTATCTTTGAGATCTTAGATTTTATCATTACCTATTCTTGAGATCTTATATGGTATTCTTTAGTTGGCAATGTGGACTAGTGGATGTCTCTATGCTCTCTTATAAACAAATTAAGATGCGAGACATAATGTGTATTTTTGGGTTTGTGCCTCAAGTTGTTGAGTGTTATGCTTGTCGCAATGATAGTTGGAGAGGAAATGAGAGGTGACTGCTTGTGGAATCTTCTTGTTTGTCTAATGTGTGACGTGAACCAAATGGTGGTGAGTGCTCAAGAGCAGTGTATGCTTATGTATTTCTTTTAAATGATTTCCTCTCGTTGAGGTCTAATCTGTCAAAATGTTAGTATTTTCTTATGGTAATGCTACTTTTAATCATACAAGTGTTGATATGTTTTCACTATGCTAAAGTTAGAAGTCCTTCCATATCCAACACTGCAAAGTTGAAAACGTTTTGATCTAGCAGTTTATTTCCTCATCTATTTTCAACAAGTGATTTTGGCTTAGACACTCAATTGGAAACTCACTGTTGAAATAGTTTCTCTTCAGAATGAACTTGCTCCCACTTCAGAACAGCTTTTCGTGAGTATTTACTTGTTGATCGTGAACTTTTTTTTATTAAGTCTCACACTTGTATTAGGCAATGTTTGAAACCGGGACCTTCCGATACTTGCTGTACTGTCTGAATCCATTTTGTCTTGGAAAATGCTTCTGTGCCTAATATTTCCTTTTCAAATTTATTTGCAGGCAATGTAATAGAAGAATTGCCTTCCTCAGTCTGTAACCTTGTTCATTTGAAGTTGCTTTCATTAAACAACAACCTTATTCAGCAGGTATAATGAACCAAAATATGTTCACAAAAACCAAAATATATTTATAATGCTCCTTTTCGAATGATTGTTTCTTTACTGATTCCCTGGTGTCTGTGTATGCCGTCGACTAAATATTCATATCCGAATGTACTGATTCCCTGGTGTCTGCAGCTTCCGCAGGATCTTCTAAAGAGCTGCAAAGCTTTGCAGAATGTTTCCCTTCATGAAAATCCAATATCCATGGAACAGTTCCAGCAAGTCAGTCTCAAAACCTAGTTTAGCCGTATGATTTAAAAAATTGTATTTCTTGATAATGAAAAGTTCAAATTAATTTGGATGCAGATGGAAGGATTTCAAGAGTTCGAAGCACGGAGAAAAAAGAAGTTCGACAAGCAAATCGATTCAAATGTTATGATGAGCTCGACTGGACTAGACGAGGGCCTCGACATATAAGTTTGAGACTCTGATTGGTTCTGTGGCGGAATGAGATGGCATGAAATGATATGATACAAAGCTAGAATAGTTGTTACGATTATTGTATTTGATTTAAAGTTGAATCAAGTATGTTCAAACTAAATCTCACTTAATAATGCGACGTTGGAGCCTCTGAGAAAAAAATTATGGATGAAATTTTCCTGGATTGAAATGAATTTAATTGTAATCAATAAAATATTTGTACATACTGTCCAAATAAATTTTGATTGATAATTATAATCATTTATGGTCGAGATATCAGCAAACGCTCATGCAGCCTGTGCGGTATTTACAAAATATAAAGACTCAAAAGAAGCAAGCAAGCAAGCAAGACATTGAATAAAATTAGAAATTCAGGGAAAACACTAACTGAGATGAATCATAATTAGAGCAAGATTCAAACAACCCTTGTTTTCACATTCAATCTGCAAAGTCAGCTGAAAGAAATAGAGCGAGAAACCAATCAGCATTTTAAGATTAAAGAGTTGAAGAATCTGGTTCCGGGTAAACCTTGAAACCAACAGACAACTATTAAACAAACAGGTGAAATAACATGTCCCCTCATCGGCAATAAGTTGATAATTATTAGACATTGAAGTTCTGTATAGAAAAATATAAATCCAAGTTGCTTGATTAGCCTTGTTTATTGGCATAGTCGTTAGGCTCCTCATAATCGTTATCCTGGGAACGATCCCAGGAACCTTTTTGATTGTTGCTGAAGTTGGTGCTGTACTGATTGCTTTCAAAGCCACCACTTGCACTGCTGTCATGATTTCTACTGCCGCTGCTGCCATAGCTGTTACCACCACCTGCAACAGCACCTAAATTATTTCCAGCTTCATTACCTCCATATCCATAACTGCCACCACCGGTATAGCCACCTGAGCCGCTACCACCACTATAACTGCCTCCACCACCACCGTATGCACCACCAGTGTAACCACCTCCACCATAGCCGCCGCCACCACTATAGCCACCTCCGCCGCCACCACTATAGCCACCTCCACCGAAGCCGCCACCACCACCACCATAGCCGCCACCACCTCCACCATAGCCGCCACCACCACCATAGCCACCGCCACCATAGCCGCCGCCACCACCGCCACCATAGCCGCCGCCCGTTCTATCAGTAGCATAGTTAACTCTTACCATTCGTCCATGAAGATCCTGATATGGTAAACTCATCAACGACATTAACAATATAATGTAAAACTTTACATAGCACAGAGGACAATAATAGTCATTGAAAGAAAATATGTTAACACTTTTTTACTGGCAATGATTTAGTTCATCCAAATTTTGCTCAACCTTTTAATTATTGACCATCATTTTCCATTATTGACAACCTTTCAAAATCCATGAAACTTGCCCCAGATAGCAAGGATTAAGACAACTTGAATGATACTTTTCTAGGGGTTTATCTATAGTTTCATAATGCTCCTATCTCAATATTGAGATTCAGTTATGAGCCATTTGAGTAATGACATTAAAATTGAAGTGAAATTCCTCAATGATATTGTTATATCCCAAAAATTTAACTAAAGACAATATTCGTAACTTTTTAGTATGTAGCAAGTGTATTTGAGGATAATCTTATTAAACTTGGGGTGGCTGATCATGTTTGTTGGCTAACTTTCAATGTAGTCCAACTCAATTGTGGCTCGATCTAAAGTCCTTGCAGAGGGTTTCCTTGAGGTTGTGGTAAGTGTCATGCATGCTGGTTCTGAGTGGAAAGTAATTTGGCAAGTTAGTGTTAAATCTAAACTAATTTTGGATCCTAGATTCAGGGTCTTTTAAAGAAATTTGAATCCTTGGAGCAAAGAGCTCTTAGCTCGATTTTATAATCATCTGCAACAACATATCAGCTGGTTGACACAATTGAATTTTCAATGGTCACAAGCCATTAAACTAACTACCAAAGCTGAAATCACCTTGGAATAGCAACATTAGCATCACCAGGAGTATTAATTTCAACTGTTTGAGGTAACTCGAGTAGATGAGAGTTAGAAAACAGTGCCACATGAAGAGGAAAAAAGTTAGATAATGGTAGTTGCCTTGTGGGAGAATAAAGAAGAGTGTTGGTTGCAATGGCATAGGAGTGCGGAATGAAGAATCAGGATGATTGGTTCCTAGAAGGGGAGGGAAAAACTCAGTTTGTTAACTTGGATGGGCTCGGAGAAAGAAATAAAGATTAAAAAGAGAAGGATCAAAAAGATCACTAGCAACCGGCTCATCTTTTTTTTTTTACCCCTGTTTCCTCCTGTTGATCTGAATAAAAGTTCAGGAAAAATGCAACAGTATTCTTTTACTCTACTCTGCCCTCTCCTTTCTGTCTTCTATTTCCTCAAGGTAAACATTGTCAATGAAGCAGACGTCTTATATTAGAGAAATATGTATACTTCTCTAGATTAAAACTTTGTAGGTCTACTGATGCTAGATTTTTGGTGTTCTTGCTATGTGACTATGTCTAAATCAATCATAATT
>JBAMIE010028532.1:0-19128 GCA_037177295.1 Kaempferia parviflora
AGACCTATTGAAATCTAGCATGGGAAATTAGACCTTAGAAATCTGGCCTAGAGTATCAAACCTCTAAGGTGTATGGTGTGGAGTACCAGAAGGCCAAGTGAGATAGACCTTAATTTGGGAGTTGACCTGTCCTGGTTAGGTCTGAGCCCCTTGGGCTCGGCTAGCTGATCGCGGAGCCATTTTGCCCAAGTTCTCCCTTGATTAATTAAGCTTGATTATGGAATGTTAACTCTAAAAAGTCAATTTTAAAAAAAAAAATCAATAACTTAATAAGCCTCAAACAGAAATAAAATAGATAGTCATAATTTTTTTATACATATATTAAGTAGACAGTCTTTACACGTTCACCTATCAAATAAATTCAAAACACAATTTATACACATTCAAAAATCAACTTATGAAATATTCATCCCTAATAAAATTCAATTATTCCTAAGTTTTACCATTATACCACACCCTTGGAGCTTAAACTCACTTTAATTCCTATATCACAGTCATATTTTCTTCAACCATGTTATATCATTGGAACATTCGTGCAAATGTCTTCTGCACTTCATTAAGACTTGAATATTTGTTTATTTACTCAAGAACCTAATTTACTACATCATTCATGCCCCTCTTCAAGTAATAGTCAGTACAGAAACATATCATATCCAGTATTAAGGGAAATTAAGAGTAGAACGTTTTTCTATAGAGAGAACACAATGCAGGCTCTATATGCTCCTGCTACATCTTATTCGAAACGATAAGTTGCTCCAAGGTTCTTGTAGGGCTTCGAACTTGCACTCTAAGCAGACTCTTCAATCACCTGATAATTGAAAAGAATCAAACAATTTGTTACCTTCGGTTAATGATCACATTGATAGTTTTTCAAGCAGTACAAGTAAACAAGGCATGCTAACTTCAATGCTTGCAATAAGGATCTTCAGTGGTTCATAATGTATCAGAAAGTTGGATTTGTAATTACAAATGAACTAAAAGAATCATATTCAGCTGTCAAAAGATAACTAAGTCCATGCTCTTAGAGAGAATCATACAGCACAAAATGAAAGGTTTCAAACATACCAAAAAGAAAAAAAGTTAGCCATGCCAAGACTGAGATCACTCATCTATCTATCATTTCAATCTAATAAATTAGCTACTTTGGTTTTACAAAGTCTCCCAAATGTGTAGGAACCTCAGTAGCTTTTATCCCAAGTTCACAGAAGAATAATGAGAAAAATCAAATTCTGTATTCACAACACTATTTTGATGTTAAATTTTGTTAACATGTTTGTTCAACGTTGTTGTTTCCTTGTTTAGGAGCATTCTTCATAGTCCAAATGCATTTTAAACAAAAATCATGTCTATTGCTATCTTTCATTTTTATTGGTCTAAGTCTGGAGGAGTTTATAAGCTGAATTATGCAAGTTTGCTAATGAAAGATTGATGATAAGCAACTTCCTATCCATTTTATATAGAAATTGACAGGCATTGACACAAAGATTGAACCAAGTGGGAAGAAAACAGGTTTACAAAAGGATACAGGAACAGGACAAGAGAAACTGAACAAAAGTATAAATTTTATCGAGGAATCAACACTAATTTATTTTGTTTATTTTATATATTGATGGAATTGAACCCAAATCCATCACTGAGAATTGACGCCAGATTTACCTTGTTCGCCAACATGTTTGAATTCTTGAACCTCTTTGAAATTAAGCCATGGCTTCACCCACACTTTGGCCTCATACAGCTTATTTTTCCCTCCCTCAACTGCCTCCACCGTCAAATGATGCAGAGTTCCAGCGACAACCTGCTCCCTCGCCTTCACAACACGCGCAAACTCCAGAAGCGCATTCTGCGCATAGACAGATCGAAAAACATTGGTCCCGAGAAAAAGCCCCAATTTCGGGAAGAGAAAAAAAAACAGTAATTAGGAGGAGCGCGAGACCTGTTTCTTGTTGTGCTCGTCGACGGCGAAGCGAGCGAGCTCCTGAATCTCGGCGCTGTTCTCTCGTCCTAGGGATCCCCTCACGTTGCCGACCAAGCGTGCCATGGTAGTCGTGGGCGTCCACCCGCTGTTCGGATCTCGTCGGAGCCTGCCTCAGCCGGGAAGAGCGAAGAGAGGAAGGAGGAGGAGATGATCGTACGAGGAGGCAGAACGGAACGATTTATGCTGTTGGGTTGCTTAGGACCGAAGCATGTGGTTTTGACAACGATGACTTCTCTTCTAAGAAACGGGAGTGGCCTCAACAGCTGCTCCGGATAAACGAGCCAAATTTATTTATTTAAAAAATTTACAGCTGTAACTTACATATTCTTATAATTTAATTTAAATTTTTTTATATTCATAAAATTTATATTATTTTTTGTTTTCAATGTATTTTTTTACCAAAAGGCGCACCTAAGTTTGTGTATTTAACAAAAGGCGCACACTACTTTTAAATTTACTAAAAGGCGCAGTAAAAACAGTAAAATTCCTATTTTATCCCTCCCTCACAAAAGGTCCACCGTTCAGTCTGATATTTCCATATATCAGGCTAACGTGGACCTGATATTTGGAGACCTAATATTTGGAATAGGTCCACGTTGGACCTGATATTTCCATATATCAGCCCAACGTGGACATTTTGTGAGGTAAGCATAAAACAGAAATTTAACTATTTTTGCTACGCCTTTTAGTAAATTTAAAAGTAGTGTGTACCTTTTAGTAAATACACAAACTTAAGTGTATTTTTAGTAAAAAACTGTATATATTATATATAGAAAAGACATAAAAAAAATTTATAAAATTATTCATCAATATTTTTTACATATACTATTTTTAATAATTAAATTTTATATAAATTAATAAATAAATTTAATTTGTTATGATATATGCATATATTTTGTTACCTATAAACTTTAATGATAAATACCTTTCTATGGAGCGTATAGCTTGTGGGTTGTATGTATTGTCCCATTAGAATTGATTATTTTTAGCCATTTGATGAATGAAGGGAATGATAAAGTTGTTATGATAGGGTGTTAAGATCGTGGATTTAAAATATTTTTTTTTATAAAATATAAAATAAAATTGCATACAATCGATTTAATATAATTTTCGAAACTCTACACTGATAAAAATTTCATGCTGATGGTTGTGCTTTTATGAGATTTGATGGATTAACTTGGCAAAATGATAATTAAAAATAAGTCATTTGAATTAATAAAAAAAACCATTGTAATATGATGTGACCTATTGCAACTTCATTCTGAGTGATTTATAGTCCAATGAACATGTAAAAAGGGACAGTGTACGAAGTTCTATTGTATATCATCTTAGCCTACATTAAAATAAGCTACTTTTATGACGACAACAACATATAAAAATGAAATAATATTTAAAATCAGTGACATGCTAGAAACACAGAAGATCATCAAGGCGTAGTCAACTTAGTGCGATGTATCTGCCATTAGATGAGCTTGATGCTTGTGATCATTATGAATGATGAATCCCAACTGTTTTAACAATGGGACATTATTTCAGAATTTAGGGAGGGAGCAATTAGTATACCTTTATAAAGCTATTTGGGAAATATTTTGGACAAAGTGAGTTCTTTCCTCGTACAATCAACCAATATAGTCCATAACAGGGGACGTGAATTAAGGCCATGGACAAGTACCTGCAGACATGGAAGTCAGTATCAGAATTGATATAAACAAAATAAAAGAATGAAGTAGAAAACTTACCAAAGAGGCGCCCGAGGAGTATCAAGATCCAAGAAAGGATACGGCCACCTGACAAGTACTATACTATTAAATTTTTCGATGCTCAAGTTTGTTCGCAAAATGATGTTATCTTGAAAGATTTGCATAAAGAAATTGTCTGTCTAGCATTAACAGATTTATAATGCAGTAAACTGGCAATAACTAGAGTGTTCTCACCATGACAAACCGCAGGCATGAAGAATCCACTGGAATGCCACATAACTGCAACTCCAAAACACAAAATACGCCATTCGGAACCATGGAAATGGCTGGAAGAGAATTTCTTGGATGTGTTAACACGTCAAAATATAGTGTCTAAGGGCAGGGTTAAAGTTTACGTACCAGGTTATTGAGGAAAGTGTCGATTACAAGGAACACAGCATTAAGAGAATGCATGCAGCTCATTATCTGCCAAATCATATGCTTTTCAGCGCCCCATAAAAGATAGAGCAAGTATAAAAAAAAATATCATAACTCATTTCACAATTTGATCTGATACAAAGATTTTGCTTCGATTATATAAAACTGTATATTCCTCCAGCTAACTAACAAAAGTTTTCCATGTCAAGAATTTAAGTAAATCAATTGTAGCCTGCTCAGTTGGTAAGTGCATGGGATAACATGGGATAATGACTGTAGTGGTCGGAGAGTCAAAACTCAATAGAGGATTTCATCACCTCTGTGGACCCAACTCATGCACTTGCCAATTTAGGTTCCTGTTGATCTCTCTTAATGGCGTGGGGCAGTCGTGAGGTGGCCACTAAGGCAGTACCATGTTTTTTTTAAAGTAAATCAATTGTCATTATTATTTACGATCCATGCTATACTCATCTGTGCATTAGTTAATATTAGTGTCTATGTTCCATGTTAGTTAACATTCATGTAGAAAGGGATGTGACTCAGATTCTGTCAAGAAATAACAACAAAGAACAAAAGAGAAACTATGCGTAACTGCATATTTGTGATCAAGGGTCCAAGGTTCTCTCAAAAAGATATCATGATCAAGTGTAGCAACTTTGCTCATAATAGCTGTGGTTAACTCATGGCACATGTGATAGAGGGACAAAGTTGCCAACGAAGTTGCAGCAATTTCATATCACTTGCTAGAACAAGATAATCTATGGTGTAATTCAATTTTGAGAAAGCAAAATTGTAGGGTACATCGGGTTCCAAAGCTACAGTCCATAAAATGCTATACCCAGACATCAAAGCTTATTAACCTATGAAGCATCGCCAAGTAGTTCCATGCTTCATTGCCTTAAATAATGCTTGACTTTTTACAACTTCAACAAAATTTTATAGGCTTTGTTTTATTGCATGTACAACTCTGTAGTAATATTAACTTTATGTGTATATTAGATTTAGTATTTGGCCCGATCAATTATTCTTAAATTTTTATTTAGTATGCTTGATGATGTACCTATTTGTAATGTGAAAGCTGTTCTGAAACACAGATTATCTAATACATGAAGAAAAATTTGGATACATTCAGAGATTAGACCAAAAAAATGACCATGGATGTCAATTTTGGCATTGACATCGAATGCTCTGAAATGTAGTATCAACAGTAAAAAAACAATTAAATTAAAAGGTTAAATTAAATATAATTAATAAATAGTATACAACTAACAATATTATTATCTAAAATAACAATCAAGTAAAAAATTAATTATTTTATATTATTTATATTACTTATAAATATAAATAAAAAAGTAATTATATAACTAATGTTGATTAATTATTGTATTAATCAAGTAAAAAAATTAATTATTTTATATTATTTATATTACTAATAAATATAAATAAATAAGTAATTATATAACTAATGTTGATAATTATTGTATTAATGAAGTAAAAAAACAATAATATTATATATTCATTTATTTATTAATATTTCATTGATTTTATTATTTATAATTGTTTTAAATTGGAGAAAAAATATTAGGCTATCTTAAAGATAGAAATTTTGTATAGCATATCTTCTTGAACCATCACTCGTAATCTTCTAGCTTAAAGCATGAGTAAGGTATTATATACACTAACAACAAATGAAGCGGTAAGTTGAATGACTAAAATAGTCACTATATAAATTTCTAAATACAATCTCTAAGCAAGAAAATGATAGATTCTAAGCAGTAATAGGTAAATCTGATTTACAGCATAAGAGAATTAGTCCAACCTCTAGAGTTTGAAGGGAAAAAAAAAGTAGAAGAGTGACATGTCTACAAACTGTTTGAGTTGAGATAATTGCAATGTTAAGGAGAAAAACGTGCTTTAAGTTCAAGTGCCTAAAATCAAAGGTGTTACTAAAATCAAATAAACAGTAAGAGACACTAATGATATATGAATTTATATTTAGGCAACTAGCAAAAGAAATCTGCATCCTAAGTATACAGAGGTTCAGGATACTCACAGCATTAATACTAAAATGTTTAGAGGATGAATATGGTGCTAGGACAGTCCAAAATACTAAGTCTGTCAACAATGCTGCACCTGCACTGGTCTGTAAATCAAATTATTAATATGAAATTTTGAGATTAGGCAGAAGGAGAAAGAGCATACATCAGGGGAAAATGAAGAATGAGTTAATAATATTGCCAGTTAGAGAAAACATTTGGCAACATGCCAGGAGAAAAAAAAAAGGAAAATGGCATTTTATTCAGATCACATTAATTAAGATACCCCCTACAACAGAGAAACTTCAAGGAAAGACTTGTCATGAGAACTGTGGGTACAATCACATTTTTTTATACACATAAACACAGCTAGTTATAGCAGTAGTATCCTAATAGTTTATAGTTATTGATGATGTTTGCTAGAAGAAGAAAAAGATTGTGAAAATTTTGGAACATTCAGTGATCTAACTGTAACTTTTAATATTCATGAAAGGAGAATGTTGTATCAGCATCCATGAGCCCTCATTAAAACATTTTCAATGTTTTAATATGAGAACATGTTTTAATCCTTAGGAATAGTTTATATTTATTGGACATAATTGCTAGAAGAAAAAAAAGACTGAAAGTCTGGAACACCAGTGATCTGATTATGAATAAGCTTTACAAATTGGAAAGGCGACTTGTACCAGCACTCTCCAAGTACACTAAACCATTTCAATGTTTTAAAATGAGAAAATGTTTAACTCTTACCTGATAGACAAGTTGCATAGTGTATCCTAAGAATCCTGCTCTTTTACCCTCAGCTTGAAGCTCACAATATCGTTGTAATCTTACACCATTCATGTTTTTCTTGGTTGTGAAAGGTATAGTCACAGGATTATTCTGTTCAACTGTGTCTTTGACTCTATTGGCCTCCTCATCATGCAGAATAGGTGTCTTTGAATAAATCCAACAACCATGAGCAGACATGATGGTACCAATCTACACAAATCACCAGAAATCAATTCTTACACCAAGATTTTCTACTGAAAAAACAAGCAATTTGTAGCAATAAATATTCCCGTGTTTGGCAGGGATAAACCCAAGAAAAAAAAACTCAATCCTTGTGGCATCAGAATGGTAATGCAAAATAAAGAACTTGATAATCTTTAAAAATGTTTAAAAATAAAGGATGAAATCAAAACAAATTTATTTAATGTAGGAACTAGGCGGCATAAGATGAAGTGGAATAGTTAAATCCACATCAGAAGAATCTGGTGCTTTATAAGAATATAAATTAATAAATAATTGAGAATACTAATGTTCAATTATCAATAAATAATGTAAACTAATTAATACTATAGAGAACAAAAATATAACTTAATTATTTGAATATCTAGTCATATTTCGTGATTATGTTTATTGTGTAACCTCTATGAATAGTTTATAAATGATTAATTTCCAACATTAATACAAAAATTGTTCATTTATTATCAGTATGAAACTTTTATTAGACGATAACTATAAGTAATTTATTAAAATTACAAATAAGATCATACAATACACATTTATTTGATTAAAATTGCAAAAACATATACCAAATATTATTATGTGATATAAGAAAAAATATCCTTACAGTTAATATGATTCCTCTCAGTAGTACTATATTTTAATCTATATATTTTGTTATTAAGTTTCAAATAATTGTTTTTAATAATTAAAATTGGTGAATTTGATAAGTCTTCATGACACAGTAATTTCTTTAACATTTTAATAAGAAAATAATTAACTTCATTTATTTGGATATATATTATGTTAAAATTTTGAAGATAAAAATGCTTTTTTATCTTTAATTAAATTATGTTACTACTAAATATTGTTTGTTTTTTGTAAACCTTTATGTTACAAAACTTTGCATCACTTCATCTTCAACTCTGTCTTTTCTCTTCACAAACGTATGAATGTAGCAACAATTCTACATTGTAGATGTCATTGCTATAAAAAGCAGCTATGGAAATGACATCTACAATGACCAATAACGGAAAATCGATTGATGACATTTTCAATACTAGAATCAACCTTTCATGCAACATTACTTTGTCTAAATTGTTATGACAAGAATTTTTATGATTTATAAAAAAAATTATTTATTTCTCTACAATTTATTTGATTTAATTTCAAGAAAAAGAAGACCATATTTGAGGGCCATGTTTCTAAAGGATTGGTGGTGTAAATATGATCAAATGCTCTGTATATTTCTATGATCAGGGATTGTGGTGTATTCAAGATATAATACATAGGTTCTCAATTAGGAACTCTCACTAAAGAATAACAGGTCCACAAGAACAGGAAAAAAAGGATATAAACAAAAAAAAAAATACATAACGAAGACTGATAAAATCTCAAGCACAATAATCAAGATAGTTTTGATTTTGAAGCCTGAAAAGCAAGGAAGATTTAATTCACCCGAGAACCTCTCACAATACATAAATCATCTAAACATCAGAAAGCCAATCTCAAGTTTTACAGTTTGTTTGAGAAAGGATTCCTCAGAAACTAAAGAATGAAGGCTTGTGACACAACAGGAGCAGAGTTAGATCTCCATGATATTTCACACTCATGCTCTGCAATAACATATTAAAACTGATTTGAAAATGAAGGCCAACAAATATTGCTGCATAACATGGCAATGGAGATTGAAACCACTGCCAAAAGAAACAATGATGGAACAAAGGAGTGATGGTAATATAGGCTAGCAGCTTTGAAGAGAGTTAGGGTGATTCTCATACCATGAACAAAATGTTCTATATATATTTCCTTTTTTTTTTTGGATCAGGGACTAATGCCCTAAATATAAATGATAGACTAGGAGTCCTCCCTAAAGAATAGAAGGTCTTCAAGAATAGAAAGAGTACATAAAAGGAATAATGCATAAGAAAATAAATTTTGAGTCACATCAATTGAGGAAAAATTAAAATCATAATAACCAAGAGAGATTAGTTTATCCAAGAATTTCTCAGAATGTATAAATTGTCTAAACATTCAAGTGGACTGGGTTGATTGGGCTTGAGCTTAAATCCAGACTAAACCTTTGTGCCCTATATTTTAACTGAATAATTATAGAAATTAATATTGAGTTATTCTTTCAGAAGATTAAGAAGTTGTTTATTAAGAATGGTTTAGTTAAATATTAGGAACAGTTATTTGACTAATTATTAAGATTAGATGTAATTTACTGAGTTGATTATTCGGTTAATTTAATTGATTTGATTATTCGACAATATTGCTGAATTAATTATTGGGGATAACTAAAGGAATTAATATTATTTAATCATAATTCATAGAATTATTTATATGAGTTATGTTTAAACTTATTCCTTATAATGTTGAGGAATTTAATGGAGAGATTTAAATTTATGAATTTGGTCTGGTGACAACAATGACTAATGTATGATTTAATTATTAACTGATTGAGAAGCTTAATTTGAATCTGTTCGTAATTTAAGTGTGTGATTGTTTCAAAGAGGGAATTAACTAAGACTGATAATTGGTCTAATTTAGTTTTTGATCATGAAATCAATCTTAGTGCATGGATTTGCGGATGAGATTTAATTGGAGGGTCTGAAATGGTTTATTCATAAATGAAACTGTTCAAAATGGATAAAGTATATAATAGGTCATGATAGAGAAGTACTACATACTCTTGTTGATCCTTGTCCGGAAGCTGTGACCGGAATCAAGAGTCTTCTAGGTGATGGGTGATGGTTGTATGTGGTAGAGAGGATGGAGATGGTGGGGATTTGGGTAGGATGGTAAGGTGGAGATAAGGGTAAGAGGGGGTGGAAAGATGGATTGATTGGGAACATGAATCTCACGGGAAATGGGAAGGGAAAGGTTGGTGGATATGTGATGTGGAGCTAAGGCTTAGGTAATAATCGGAATGTTGTAAAAGTTGAGGGAGAGAAACTTACAACTTGTGCACGTCCCCTACCGTTGAAAGCACCCAGATACTACAAAGCGACCTTTACACGTCTCCTGCCTCTAAATGCACCAAAACACTGTAGGCTCTGGACACATGTAGCTGATGACGTTAGCACCTGAAACCAGGGAAAAGGTCCCAGGCTCGGATACTTCGACGCTCAAGTCAGAAATCGCCCTCGATGCAGAAAATGCATGATGCATAAAGTAGAGGAGGAAGAAGAAGATGAACAATACTTTTAGCAGATTCTCTTGTGGAAAAGTGTCAAAAGTCCCTTCCGTGTATGCATGCGTACCTTTTTATACTACCTGTTAGGCCTCGGTTGTATCTAGGGGGCAGAGAATATTCCTGTCAGAGAGTGTCGGGTGACAAAGAGACCAGAAAGACCGATGTCTGCTAAGAGAAGCTTCTGGATGCCATGCTAGCAGAATATTCTCTAACAGGCGGTTATGCTGACAGGCCGCTGCGATTCTTCAACAAAGCTATTCCCAGAGAAAATGTCCGAGCGGAATGTGGGCTACTCGGATTTGCGTAAGGCATGGATACGCTATGATAGGAAGGGTTGGTATTGGTCCCGGACGGACCATCTTGGTAATGAAGGAGAGATCTCTAAAGTGTCCGGTTGGTCCAAGGGCTTATAGGGACATGGGTTTGAATGAGGTGGAGATGCTAAAATATGAAAGGTCGGAAATACTCCCGAGCGGACCCTTTTGGTAATGCAAAAGAGAGAGTTCTAGAGTGTCCGAGCAGTCCGTGAGCCGACCGGATAAGAGTATAAAGAGCCCTGGGCAGGATGAGACATTAGGGCTCCAAAGGACCGTCTGACTTCGACCCCAACCAGCGAACAACCGTGTGGCTTGATCTATTATCCACTAAAAAGCTCGGGTCCGATCAGTAGTGGGCTAAACAAACCAACTGCGCATAGCCCCACTTTAGCCTCCTTTGCTGAAGACTTTGACCTCCACGTTGGCCAAGACTTTGACCACCTTGACCTTAGGCTTCCAAGGCTTCTGGGGCCTACTCCTAATATACCATATCAATTGTCAAGCCATATTTGTCTCAATTTGGGTATATATTAGATGCATCTGATCCATCGATTGAGCTAGAGCGCTATTCAAAAAAAATCAGTAGTAATATTTTAGTCAAATATATCAATTTTTATTAAAAAAAATGGGTCTCATTGTGGCAAAAAGGCGAATCGCTCGCCCCCAGCGCCCCCGCCGACCCGTCCTAGAGCCAACACGGAGGAGGTAAACCACGGGTGGCTACTAGCCATAAGTGCAAATGGTCAAGACATGGGGGCATATGAGTGCAAAAATGATGTCATGGCATATGGAGGACAAACAAAGCATGACCAATAGTATAAAAATGAAATACCTAGATTATCTATCTAAGTATTGGTCCTTAGTCCTATGCTAAGCTAGATTTAAACTTAGCTACCTTCATCTCCTCAAGAAAATGTCAAAGGCACCAACTTGGCATTTCATTGTATTTTTCTAAGTTGTACCAATTCAAATAATCCAAACTAATCAAATTTTGACATATTTTACTCTTCCATAGAGTAAACACATAAAACAATAATTTTAAAGGAGTAATATTTCCTTAAAAATGCTCTTAGTGTCAACTTCATCAAGGTTGGGTTAACTACCCTTCCAATTAGAGTTGACACTCTCTAAACCCCTCTAGGGTGTAGAGAATACACTCTTTGGAACAAAAAATTTATTGGTGCTCCTTGAGTGTGTTGATGCAATCATATTTTGATGTGTGTGTTAAAGAGCTTAAGTTAGGTTTCATATGACTTTGATGTGTGTTTAAGTCATGTAGGACTTGGAGAACACATGGAGATCTCATCCAAGGCCTCCGTCCTTGAGTCGGTGAAGGATGGAGCATCCGAGAGACCGCAGGACGTGGAGCAACGGAGTGAAGCCAAGGAAGCGGACTTCAAGGCAATGTGAAGGATGGCATGGAGACGAGCCGCGGGCTCATATGCATCCAAGGGACGAGGCCAAAGGAAGAGTGTTTCAAAGGGTGACTCCAAAGAGATGAGAGGAGTGAAATGTACAATGACCAGTTGACTGGTACTCCAACCAGTCGACTGGTACCAAATAACGAGTGAAATATGAAACACACAGAAAGATTGGTTGAGTGGGCAGCGATTGGACAGTCGACTGATACTGAGACCAGTCGACTAGTCACTAGTCATTGGCGATGGTTTGGCTAGCTGTTGCGCAGAATCCACGATTCTGTGGCTAGCCGTTGTGAAGCACCAGTCGATTGATGCCTCTATCAGTCAACTGGTGTCGGGCTAAGTGTAGATTTCTGCTCCACTCTTTCCTCCTATTTAAGGAGGACTTTTAGGGGAGAACCCCCTAATGCTTCATTGCATAATCTTGTAATCTTAATGCCTTCTTCCTCCTCATTCGTACTCTCCATTATAAAGAGGAAGAAGGTCTTGTGAGAGGTTTGCTTCACCGAGAAGAAGCAAGTTCATATTGAAGCTTTGGGAGTGCGCGTGGATCCTTGGATTAGTCACCTCCGCTAGAGGTGGATACCAAGTAAAGGTTTGGTGTTAGCATTATCTTTGATTTATATATTCCGCTTGCGTAGCTAATATCATAGGAAGAACCGACATCGAATCGATCCTAACACTGTGTATCAGAGCCTCGTGGCCTTCAACGGACAAACCTCCAAGAAGCGTAAATTCAAGAAATCCACCGAAATTTGAAGGGGACTTTGCATGGTGGAAGAAAAGGATGGAAGTTTTCTTCGAGACAGTCTTCGACATAATGCTCATCATGGAAAATGGATTCGAAGTGCCAATGGAAGGAGATGAGGAGGTACAGAAGTCAAGATGGAGTAAGAGACAAAGAGAAGAATACTTAACGAATTCAAAGGTAATCCACCATCTTCTCAATGTGCTCCCACAACAAGAAGTTACAAGAATTGGAAGTTACACATGTGCCAATGATCTATGGGAGAAGTTGGTGGAGCTTCATGAGGGAATTTTAGAAGCAAAGATGGCTAGAAGAGATCTCCTACGAATGCAACTCAATAATGTAAAGCTTGAAAAGGGAGACAAAGTAACATCTCTTCTTGCTAGAATTAAAGAGATATTAATTGGACTAACAAGTGTAGTTAAGAAGCTCTCCAACCATGATGTAATCATGAAAGCCATAAATGCCTTTTTGAGAACGTCAACGTTGACTTCGATTGTAGACTCGTTCTACATTTTGAAAAGAGCTACTCGTTCCACCATGGAGATACATGAAACAAGAGTTGAAAATTTAGATAAAGAGCTAATGGGTCAAAAGGAGTAGCTCTCATGATTAACAAGGAGAAGGGCAAGAAGAAGAAGCTATCATCCCTTCCATCCTCATCGGATTTGGAAAACTCAACTGCTTCTATGGATAGTGACCAAGAAGCATACATGGTAAGAAAAATGAGAAAAGCTTTCAAAAATTTTTCTTCTAACAAATCTTATGCAAGGAGAAGCTCAAGGGGGAAAAGTAGACAAAGGAAGATCATATGCTACAATTACCAAGGAGAAGGTCACATGAGGGATGATTGTCCCCTCTTGAAGAAAAGGGAAGAAAACAAGAAGAAGAAGAAGAAGAAGAAGAAGAAGAAGAAGAAGAAAGAAGAAATGAAGAGGCCCAAAGAGAAAGAAAAGAAGGCTCAAAATCTAAGAGCGACATGGGATGATCCTTTATCATCGGAAGAATAAGAGCACCATGTCCTCAACCTTGACTTGATGGGCATTGATGACTTGGACTCGACCGTATCCGAATTTGAAGAAAAGAGCTCAAGTGAAGAAGAAAAGGGAGCTCTAGTGAAGGGGGAGGTGACATCTTGCCCATAGATCATGGTCACTAGCCGTTGGCGATGATTTGGCTAGCCGTTGCAAGCCTGCAAGTGATCATTGTGAGGGGAACAGTCGACTGGTCCTAAGATCAGGCGACTACTGCAGGCTGAGTGGATTTTTCAGCTCCACTCTCTCCTCCTATTTAAGGAGGAGTCTTGGGCACGAATTTGGCTAGTGCACTAGTGATAAATTTGTGTTAAGTGTCCAAGTATTCTCAGCTCCTTCTTCTTCCACATTCACACTTCTATTTGTAAGACGAAGAAGATCTTGTGAGAGGTTTGCTTCACCGAGAAGAAGCGAGTTCATAGTGAAAAGATCATGATCGGGTGGACCCTTGGATTAGTCACCTCCGCTAGAGGTGGATACCATGTAAAAGAGGTTTGTTAGCATTGTTTTTGTTTTGAATTGTACATTTCCGCTTGTGCTAACCTCCTAGGAAGACAAGAGTCAAGCCATCCTCATTCCAATAGTTAAGTCTAAACATATCTGGAGGACTCAATGTTTGGCAAGTGAGTTGAGGTAAGCTACTAAAGGTAGTGCAGTGAGCTCATGTTCCAGTCGGAACAAACCTTAAACGCTGATCCAGCTGAACAAACCAATGAAGATTTCTAAGTTGAGATCAAGACAACCCTTACTGTCTTAATCATGTATATTTATACTAATCTTATCTTGCAAGTTTATTTTTATTGCATGTAATAACTCTATGTTGCAGATGAGCAAAAATCGAGTTAATTGCATGTTCGGCGACTGATAAATGTGATTAGTTGATCGATCCAGCCAGCTTGGCATAGTATTGATCTGAGTTCTGTAAAAATTGGAAGTACAGGTGGTATCCTTTGACTAATACATTTAATCAGTCGACCAGTCTATATTTGGTAATCATAGAAGATAAGAAAGGAAGTCAGGTTCTATCGACTGATCTGCTGGATCAATCGACCGATACAACAAGAAAATCCAGGCAGACCGATTTGAATCACAGCAAACAAGGAAAGACACGAAGTTCAATCAACAGATAGAGGGATTGGTCGATCAAACGTATCAGTCAACTAAATGATGTTTCACTTGATTGAACCATGTTTATAAATGTTGCTGCTTCTGCTGCAACTGTCTATGCAAGCTTCGACACTTCTGCTCTGAGAAGTTCTCCAACAACTGCACTCCATCTTCCATTAAGTGTTGTTGGTAATTGGTTTTTAATCTTGCACTTATTCTTTTGAGATAGTAGGATTGTTACTATCATCATATCATACTGGTACAATTTGCTTCTTCAGAAGAACTATATTAGAATTACCAACGAAAGTGATCAATGATCCCGGGCCTTGAAGTATAGTCAATAGACTACGAACCAAGTAAAAAATAATTGTGTCTTTGATTTTTGTTTTCTCTTTCGCCCCCTCTCTCTCTCTCTAGTCTTTCACGATACTACAATATAATCCTAACACATCGCACGCATAACATATATAATGATAACACATCGTACACATGACATATATAATGATATAACACATCACTTGCATGGTATATATAATGATATAACACATCGCAAGCATGACATATATAATGATATAACACATCACACGTATGGTATAAAAAATATATACATCTAATGTCTCTACATGACATACATATATGCCATGACATGGCATGGCACAAAAGATATCATAATTGTCATAATATTATTTGTAAATAAATATGATTAAAAATTTGATTTCTATAAATCAAGATTCCTATAATTAAAATAGGAAACAAATTTTTAAATTTTAATTATATATTTAACTAAGAAAATATTTTTAATCAAGAAGATCTAAACAATTAGAAAAAAATTCTCTAATTTAAATTACCTAATAAATTAAGAAATTTATTATTAAAATTTCTTAATTAATTTAGAATCTTTTATATTTGAAATTTTTTTAAATTATTTTAAAAACTTTCTAAAAATAGAATTTCTTAATTAATTCAGAATCTTTCCAAATTAAAATTTTCTAAATTATTACAGAATATTTCCAAATTTAAATTTGTAACATTATTCCAAAACAATCCAAAATTGGGCTTTCCTAACAAATTAGGAAACTTTCCAAAAATAAAAATTTATAATAAAATAGAAAAAATTCTAGAAATTAATTTACAAAATATTTCTAAAATAAAATTTCCTAAATTATTACAGAACTATCTCAAATTGAAATTTCCTAACAAATTATAAAAAATTTAAAAAATAAAAATTTGTAATAAAATTGGAAATTTTTCAAAAATTAATTTATGACCAACTATGAGTCATAAAATAAGTTTACAATCATGTCGAAGCACGATCAAGATCTGATACCACTGTTAGGATGTGTCTGACGTGGTGTGTGCTAAAACACGTTTCTTAAACATGCATAGCGAAAATAAAAATAATAATTCTTAATTATTACATCATACACACTACAGTCACGCAAGGATACAACACGGTAAGATATGATTGTAGAATAAAAGTTCTAAAATAACTTTTACTCTAGGTATACCTTGTTAGGACCGATTGAGCTAGAGGGGGGAGGCGAATAGATCGCTTCGATAGCTTGAACTTCTCAATTTGACATAGTGGAAAATACAAGCAACACTAACACTATACCTCCATTTCAAGCTTGAGGTGATTCTCCTTCTCAGAACGACGTCGAAGGTGGAGAAACTTCACAAGAATTACAACTCCCTCTCTCAACTGAAAAGCTCACAAGAAGAAGAAGAATAAGAAGAAGAAGAAGAAAGGAGTACAGATTTTGGAGCAGCTTCGTCTTTGTTGAGTAGCTTGAGGATACACTAAGAAGAGAGCTTGAACTTGAGCCTTGAGTGCTTGAACGCTTGAGCTAATGGAACAGTGTATTTGTGAGTGATGATTGCCTTTGTGTTGAAATTCAGCTTTTAAACCTCACCAAAATGTAACCCTTTCTCATCGAGAGACTGCCTTGGATCGATTGACCAATCGATCCAAATTTATTCGTCGGCACTACCAACTCCAAATCAACGATGGAGATCATCCCATTTGAATCATGATCGATTGGGATCCAATCTTGATTGATTGACCAATGAAATCGGTCAACTTATCGATTTGGGATCCTTCTGTTTCTTTATCTTTCCATGAAATCCATGGCTCAATCGATCGGCTGATTGATCCACTAACATACTGTCTATCATGCAATTTCTACCTTGATCGATTGGCTGATCGATTGGAAGTCTCCAATTGGTCAGTTGATCGATCCAATTCTGCACACTCACACAATGGCTACCTTTATCGATCGGCTGATCAATTGGAAGTCTCAAATTGATTAGCTGATCGCTCTTGTGAGGTTTAGCGTGTGTATGAGATTCAATCGATCGACTGATTTATTGGAATTCTCCAATAGATTAGCTGATCGATTCAATCAGGTTCTGTTTCCTCTGCGTGCAGGTATTCAATCGATTGATACTTTCTCTTAGACTTAGATAATTTGTACCGCATGCTAGATGAACCTCCTGTTATGTGGACTTTTTGCCTAGAGCTTCCTCATCTCTAGGTTTTCATACCAAGAATCCAGTCCTCGACCTCCTTAAACTTCTTTTGACCTACATCTGGTCTTCCGACCTACAAGGACTTCTCTTGCCAAGAATTTGGTCCTCAACCTCCTTAGACTTCTCTTGCCTTACATCCGGTCTTCCGATCTAGGAGGACTTCTCTTGCCAAGAATCCGGTCCTTAACTTCCTTGGACTTCTCTTGTCCTATGAACTTGCAACTTATGTTAGATACAATGTATTAGACTAAACTTAACTAATTGTCAACACATTGAAACTTCCAGGGCATGATTGCACCAACAATCTTCCCTTTTTTGATGTTTGACAATCTAGTTAAGTTTAGGCTAATTTCATATAATAACAATAATAAAGTGATAAGTAATGATATAGAGAGAGGCAAATCATCATGTTATTAAGCATAAACTTAAACATATATCTCCCCCTTTGCCAAAAATTAGAAAAAAAATTAACAAATGCTCCCCCTCAATAGTTGCACTAATCGAACAAGACATATATGTATCACGATATGTAATAAAATAGGAGTACTCCCCCTCAATAGAAGTAATAACTAGCATGATAGAACAAAAATAGGGGCACTCCCCATAAACATGAGTTATCAACCTACGATCCATACATAACCAAAAATGATGAGAGTGAACTAAAAATATATAGAACAAATTGTCATAAAACAAAACATCCATACAATAAAAAAAATATAGTCAAATGTCTGAGGCTCCAAAAGGAAAATAATACAAGTCATGACTCAAATAGAAGTCAATAAGTCTTGTAATAGGATTAACCATGGGAGTGATATCGACTAGGGGATCGGTGAAGGAAGGACCCGCAGCAGTGAGGCCCGCGGCAGTAGGAGCAATAGGGGAAGATGAAGATGGCAGTGCAAGAGAAGGACCCCAAGAACGTAGCATGTCACGAAGAGAATCCATGGAGGTTTGTAACTGCATCTGCCCTGCACGTAGCTCATCCTCGTGACGCTCGATCGCCCCAAGTCGAGTATCCACCAAGTCTCGAATCTGTTCTTGCTCCAGACAGGCCTCCTCAAATCGAGTGTCCATTGACTCCTCCATAGTGAGTAGTTAAAATCGAAGAGTATCATCATCGTCATCCGAATTAGGTGCATCCACATCGCCCTCGAAACTAGTTGTAGCCTAAGATGGCATTGGTGTCGCTCCCTGATGTATGGCCCTTACCCCTCGCCCAAAGCACGACCATCAATCCAGCGCACACCATTTTGACTGGTCTCCATCCCCGATTTGGAGAAGGACCGCAATGATATTCGACAATACTCGGCAGTCATCGGCTCCAGCTTGCCGTGAGAGACATCAACCTTCATAGGTGCAAGCCATGCAGTAATGATGTAGCCAAATAGCATGTGGACTGTCCTATACACAGGAAGTGTGAAATGTGTGATAGAGTAAAACATGTTGAGGATAATGTTGATATCAAGGGTATGTAACATGGAATACAATAGAAACAAGTGATATGATCGAACATGTACCAATGCATGAGAGACGATATGTAAAAGGCATTTCACAATCACTTTGTGCAAAGAGTTGTGCAAATGATGAGCGTAGATTGTATCATTAATTATGCATTGTATTTGCTCATCACTTTGATTTCATAGCTTGTTATCTGCGCT
>JBAMIE010028835.1:0-19116 GCA_037177295.1 Kaempferia parviflora
CACTTCGCCTTTTGCCACTTGTCTGAAAGGACACGAGTATTATGGCCTTTTCTGTTCCACATTGACTTGCATTTCGTTCCCTTTTTTCTGGTTTTGTTCTCATTCAATTCAATTTTTTCTTTTTGCAGAGTCCGGTACTAAAATAGATAAGGATATTGTACGAGATTCTTATGGCAGAGACTTAATTTTTTTAGGCAAGAGAGATGATGGGGAGTTGCAAAGGGAATCTTTCAGTTTACCAACACTTGAAGAGGTGTCTAAACAAGAAGCACATTCTGCATATGGACATGGGGATGACAAGACAGTTGACAAAAAACTAGAGGAATCTGAAGCTATTGATGGGGAATTAGAGGGTGATAGTGGTGACAAGCTTCATTTTCATGTTTCATGTGATGATGAACTGGAAGTATTTAATTTGAGAATAATTCACCGCAAAAACAGGTTTGCACCAGAATTTTCTTCTAAAATGTTGTGTAACAAATTGGAAAAAATTTAGAAAACCAGTACTAACTTTTGGACACCATTTATAGGACTGGCTTTGAAGAAAATAAAGAGTTTCCAGTTATCTTGAAATCAGTTATAGCAGGCAGATACTATATCACAAAGTATCTTGGTTCGGCTGCATTTAGCAAGGTTGTTCAGGCGCATGACCTCCATACTGGAATGGATGTATCCCTCAAGATAATAAAGAACGATAAGGATTTCTTTGACCAGAGTTTAGATGAGATTAAACTTCTCAAGTTTGTTAATAAGCATGATCCGTCTGATGAGCATCATTTACTTTGCCTTTATGACTACTTCTACTATCAGGTATATGTGATTTGGTATATATTTTCTCTGTTTCCAAAAAATATTTCATTTTTGTATATGTTAACTTCAACAGACAACACTTGTCTCGTGGGTGCAATATTCTCCTCTCTTCATGAGTATACAAATCAAGGGTGGTTCTTATTTGTTTCTAGGTGTTCTTTTACCTGTAACATATGTGGAGGGGGGAGATCCCACTATTATTGCCAAGCAAGATTACCTCCATTGTACAGAATGAACAGATTGTTTGGGGCAGAGTGAAGAGAGAGGGAAATGGATAACAGGATTAGAATGATCGATGGAAGAAGCTAAGTAAAAAAATATGCTGAAAATCGTGATATCTAGCAGACTAAGGGCCTTCCAAATTGTTCAATATTTCTATACGAACAAATTATAAGGGTTTGGGAGCATCCATACTAACAGACACTTCAAGATTTTGTCCACTATGGGAGAGAGATATGGACCATATTCTCTTGTCAATGTGGAACTAAATTCCCTTAGTTGGAGCCCTCATATGGGAGCTGAAAGCCTGTATTGTTCTCTGTTCTCACCGACGATGCCATTTGATGATCTTTTATATTCATCAAGATATTATTGGAAGCTGGACCATATGGTCTTATCCTTTCTTATCTGTGGGCCTTAAGCCTAGAGAGTAGACTCCTGATTCTATATTAATGTATGCTAAAACTCCCTCATTAAGCTCCAAATGGATAGCTGAAAGACTCTGCCTTTCAAATAAATGATGCTGTCTTATGAGGACACTTTTTGTGCATTGGCTTGAACCAATGTGCTTGTTGAAATATTGTTCACTTTTGGTTTGAGACCCTTACTAACTTGTGCTTTCTTAGAAAGTACCTTAATGGGTGAAGAACCCACTCCTTTCCAACATGGGTTGAAAGCCTCTCATCAGATTCAAAACAACAGGAGGATGGTGGACTCAATTTGACGCTGGCAGGATAGTGATTATCCTGCGGACTATTGAATCCGCTGATTCGTGCGCAATACTGAAAACAACCTAAATTGTTGATTCGAAGAGGAATACAAAGAAATAGTAAAATAACGGCATTGCCGAAATATTATTAAACAAAAAATCTTCTCCTAAACATCAAACATACCCTTATGTAGACTCTAAACCTTACTACCACATTGGTTTCAACAACAAACCGTGTTGGTTTGTTAAAACCAGCACCAATTAGAAACTAGCACCAACGTGGTGCTGATTTCTACAAACCAACACTAACAAGAATTGAAACAAGCACCAACGTTGGTGCTGATTTGTAGAAACCAGTACCATGTCGGTGCTGATGTCGGTCTTCAAAGACCAGCACCAACGTTGTGCTGGTTTCAATTGTTATTGGTGCTGATATGTAGCAATCAGCATCATGTTGGTGCTGGATATGCTATTTACATCAAGATGCATGCTTCTATCTAAATATTTATCATGCTGTCTTGGTTTCAAGCACGTCGTAGTAACATTCTGATTCTAGTTCTCTTTACATATTGGTTGTAGTTGATAAAAAAAATTCCTAACGTCTTTCAGTTAATTGCTGCAGGAACATCTTTTCATTGTCACAGAGTTGTTACGGGCTAACCTCTATGAATTTCAGAAGTACAATCATGAATCTGGTGGTGAGGAATACTACACATTGCCTAGAATACAGGTAAATGATTGACACATCGTAGATCATGACAGTGTGATTTGTTGTTCAGTATTTATCAACTATTACAACGGTTTTTTGGATCAACAATCTAACCATCAAATTCTGTCTATAAGACTCACAACCTTGAATTTCATCAACATCCTAGACTCCTAGTTGCAGCATTTTCTAAACCTAGTCAGGAATCAATTCCTGAATCTATAAATAATTTTTTTAAATATCCTAGAAGCTGCTATTAGGGCAGTTTGTGTTTAAAAACTCTCTTCTACTATAATCTTTTTAAGGTTGTTTTATTCTTTGATACCAGATTGCACTATTATTCATTTATGGCAGGCTATAGCACGACAATGCCTAGAGGCTTTAGAGTTCCTCCACCATCTGAGGATAATTCATTGTGATTTGAAGCCTGAGAATATCCTTTTCAAGAGCTATAGAAGATGTGAAATTAAGGTTATTGATCTCGGAAGCAGCTGCTTTGAGACAGACAACTTATCTGTTTATGTGCAATCTCGTTCTTATAGAGCCCCTGAAGTTATCCTAGGTCACCCTTTTGACCAGAAGATTGATATTTGGTCTCTAGGTTGCATCCTGGCTGAACTGCATACTGGTGACGTAAGTTTTATATTTCTAAAGTTAAAATCTATAAAATGTACTTTTATGCACATATTCTAAAGTTAGATTTATAAAGTCTACTCTTCTGCACATATTGGTCAAGAGCATAAACTTTTTTTATGACAAATGAAAGAAAGGATCATAATGTTTCGTTGATATAATGCATTTTTTATTGTTGCATACCAATCCATTTTTTATAGTTTGCCTTCAGAGCATCATGCAATTACGCTTGATCCACAGATAATTTGTTTAGGCAGGTATTATTTATGGTTTGGTTTCTTTCCTATCAATCTTAGTTAGCAATCAGTTTTCTTGCTCTGGCAAATTGTTGGAATGAATCAAAGTTAATTTGAACATTTTTTCATGTCTCATGGGTCTATTGAGGTCACTCTACGCTTAATATGCTCGAGATGAGAAATCATCCCACATTTTCTGAAAGGCTGTTTGGGTGTGGGCTCGACATCAAGTCTATTGACTTTTTTTTAGAACTTTAGAAAGGCGTTATAGAACTTCCAGAAAAGGAATATTGCTAAACATGTTTTGGTGGAAAGTTGTAATCTTCTCTGATCTACTAAGTTATTTTTTATTTATTTATTTTTTATGATATTCAGATAATAATTTACTTTCCAACATCAGGTGCTATTTCCAAATGACTCAGTCCCCTTGATACTTGCTCGGATAATGGGGATCCTTGGTCCAATTGACGAGGAGATGCTTGTACTGGGACAGGAAACAAGCAAATATTTCACTGAAAGTTTTGATCTATATCATCTGAACGAGGTCTCTCCACCCATCCAAAATGAAAATGAATTTCCTGTCTTTTTCCACTCATATTTTTCATAGTAAATTATGCCTGCTAGATTTCCTTAGATCATATTTACTTATAAATGTTAACAGCAATGCAAGATCACGGAATAGCACAAGCCTACATTTTTCTATCTGTTTAATCGGATTTATTGTGTAAGTAATCGATTAAGGAACAACGTTAGGTAACATAATAACATCTCCATTTTTGTAAAAATAATTGACATAGGTAAAAAGAAAATTGTGAGCTCAGTTAAATTAAAGGTAAAGGAGCCTCAACATGTGTCAATATGTTTAATCAGATTTATTGTATAGTTAATTGATTGAGGACGGGCAAATCAGCAATAGGTATACTCTCCTTATTTGGAAAGTTACATGCTAAAGAAAAAATGAAAACCCAATTAGTTAGATCGCTTAACATGATAATGATCAAATGCAGTGGCTCACAAGCATATTTTCGCTTATTTATCCATTTCACTTCTAACCCTAGGCTTGCAAATATTGATATTTCGCTATGGGAGAAGGTTCATTAAAGTTGAAGCCAATCTCTCTTGGTTCCTGGTTCAACCTGCTTAATATAAGCAGAGATCTTAAAAGGAAGACACTATATCTCGTCCCTATGCATCAATTTGACAGCCACGGGCTGATGAGTATTCTCCAACTTGGGCCATCAGCATTTTCTATACCGAAACTTTCTCAGTCTTAGCATATTCATGCCACTTCGAAAGAGAAAAAAAAAAAACTTTGTTTTTTGAGATATTCACTTGTAGATGCTTTGCCAAGAAAACATTGTATGTTCAAGTGTTAAATGCAACCAAAATCTTGCATATATTATTTGAAATGAGAAATCTATTTGAAATCATCATCAAATGTATATTTTATCGATGCAGTAGCCCACAATCTATGATAGACATTTGCTACCGTATGTTTTTCAGGAAATGCACCAAATGGAGTACCTGATACCAGAGAGGTCCTCATTATCACAACAGCTGCAAGATTCCGATACCGAATTTGTTGATTTCCTTTCTTATTTGCTCCAAATAAACCCTAGGAGGAGACCAACAGCTAGTGAAGCACTGCAACATAGATGGCTTTCCTTCTCGTACCATTGACAAATGAGGTTTCACACTTTTGCTAGGCATTCACATCAGCAAAGGCAGATCTAACCTAGCATGCACATATCTTATAGTAACTTTTGTTGTCGTCGTCGTATGTAGTTTGGGTATGCAATTTACCACACGAGCATTGTACGTGTACAGACCATGTAAATATTTCATAATTGTGTTTCTTTTTTTTTTCCTGAAAGCAAAGTGTTGTGTGATTATGTATTTGATTTCTGCATCAGGATATTGTGAGTTGAGTTCATGTTCCTTGGTACATAGCTGTGAGTCTTGGAGAGTTTCCATCTCGCTTAGAACAGATTTACTCTTATCTGTAGCTGTTGCTTCATAAATCAAAATAGCTTGTTTTCGCATATGTTGACGATTCTTGATCGCTTGTGCCACTGTTTCCTTGTCATGAAATTATTTGAAAAAATTCTTAAGCGTCTCCTTAAACTTTTTTTTTTTAAAAGGAAAAATTGTTTCACAGGCGAAATCAAGAATGGCCAAATCCACCTGTTGAAGGTGCAATGGCAAGTGTGTGACGTCCCTACGGGAGGGATTGATAGCTAGTGTACAAGGTGTTACTATCAATGAGGTCTGGGGGTCAAATCCTGACGACGCAAGATATCTGCCCTCCCTTACGCACTAGTCACTATCTGGGCTAGTAGCTCTCGTGATTTACCTCCTTCGTGTTGGTCTTAGATTGACGGAGACACTGGAGATGAGCAATTCACTTTTTACCACCAATGGCAAGTGTGTGACAGCCTACAAATCCAGGACAGTTCAACAGGCGATATCAGCTGCTTCTGGTGAAATGACAAACAAGAAGCAAGTTCTAAGATCTGCTATATGTTTATTCTACTTTCTAACTTGTCAATTGAGATTTATCCAAAACTTGCAGCAAGAAGATCAAATAACCAACGTTAATGTGAGAAGGAGCAACAGATGCACACGAAGCCAAGGTCATGGTACAAACTGTTTGGAACAGGTTAATTTGATATCTTCTGTCAAGTAGCTCTTTAGAGAAATTCCCAGTCTTGAATCCTTACACGTTCTCATGATGTTTAACAAAATAATGGTCCTGGAATGACAATTATCGTTGACGACAGGTTTATTCGGTTGTAAGAAAGCTTAATGCCACGACAACATCAGTCATTAGTGGGCGAACCGAAGGCTCTTCTTGGAGACACATTGCAGCAACAGCAGCTGCTTGGCCCAGACCCTTTGCTGGATAGTCCCCTTGCAGGAGTGGATCTACTAACTCTGGGAATCTCCTCTGGTCCTTTAACAAGGGCATTGCCTGTGGATAGGAGAAACAAGAGGGATCAGCTTATCTTTATCGAGCAAATAAAAGGATGGTTTTGATGCTAAACTAATTCACATGATTTCATTCATACCCAAGCAACAAGGTTCTGTTCATCTGTTGGCCTAGTAGTGTCAATTGCCCTCCTCCCTGTGATTAGCTCGAGCATAACAACACCAAAACTGTAGACATCTGACTTCAAAGTGAGCTGACCCACTCTTACATATTCAGGCGCGCAGTATCCATATGTGCCCATCACTTCTGAAGAAACATGGATTTTATCCCCTCCTATGGAACCCAGCTTTGCAAGCCCAAAATCGGAGAGCTTTGCAACAAAATTTTCATCAAGTAGAATATTTGATGATTTAAGATCACGATAGAAGATCACAGGCGGGTTGGCTTTCTCGTGCAAATACTCGAGGCCTTGAGCAGCACCATGAGCTATTTTCATCCTAGCATACCAGCTTAGAGGATTCTGATCGGCTGAGATATCTAGCAACAAGATTTCACTCTGTTAAAACTCATTTAAACTAGAGAAGCTTTGACTAATCATTGTATAACATGCAAACTACTACAGAATAATTACCAAATGACAAAAAATGTTTAACGTCCAAGCACTTTTGTAGCATAGTAAGAGTAAATTAGTAAGCTTGCGTAAACCATTAAACTTGGTAAAAGGAGGTATAAGAAAGAGCTGCTGCCTTTGGAAATCTACAAAGCAGTTGGTTAAGAGGAAGATTTCACACATTACAATAACTGTCGCAAATGAAATTGAAAATCAAATATGAAGCAAGGAGCATGGACAGCAAAGTAAGAAAGAATCCTTTCGACAAAATAAAGTCGGCTAAAGGGAATGGGAGGGAGTCTTTTTGTACACCATGCTGGAAACTTGGTGTACAAATTTAGTTTAAAAAGTGCCAAAAGAAGTTGTGAAGATCTAAATGCCACAATCATATTCATGGAAGAATAAAACTACTCTAATAATAGAATACCAAGCAAATGATCTTCTAAGGAGCCGTTAGGCATATACTCATAGACCAGAAGCCTTTGATCACCATCAGCACAGTATCCAATAAGCTTGACTAGATTTTCATGATGGAGAAGACTGAGAATCAATACTTCAACAAGGAATTCTTGGTTGCCTTGGAAGCCATTCCTGTCTAGCTGCTTAACAGCTATAACCTAAGCATCAAATTCAGAGACATGTAAATAACTATATCGCAAAAATATATTATATTAAATAAATAAGTCAATTACTTCTCCAGTCTTCTTGAGTAAACCCTTGTAAACCCTACCAAACCCTCCTTCTCCCAAAAGACACTCTGGTTTAAAATTCTTGGTAGCAGAAGCGAGCTCACGGAATGTGAATGTCTCGGAAGCAGCATTTTTTTTTCCAGAATCATTTTGAGTTTCTTGAATAGAAAGTTTCTCCGGGGGATGCTCTGCATGACAGAAGTCAAGTAAGAATACAACTAGGCATGTGAATTGACATAGTTACTTACCAATACACTTATTTTTTTAGCATCAGAAACTGTCTATTCAATTCAGACTGATAGAATAATATCAAGTGGTATGCTGCTTAGCAGGGCTATTTATACGCTTGGAAGAAATTAAACATGATCTGTCCATATTTTGGACAGCAAGTATAATAAGAGTATAAAAGGTAGTGCTCAGGTAGAGTTTTAAGGAAAAAATCCTAAATGGATTCACAATCCATCTACTTCAACTATTGTATTACCTTAGGCACTTCATAGTCTAAGAAACTTTGGGAAGAGATTATCAAGAAGAAATAAAAGGCAAAAGAAAAGACAAGGCCTGCATTCCAACTTGTGGTGCGATTTATTTTCATCAACTCTTCAAGAGAATAAGAATCACTGACACTGGGGTGGTGCTCTGGTTGAGCAGATGCATGGTAATGATTCATTTTATATTCCCTGCTGAAATAGTTCAAGCCTAACACACTGGTGACAGGGATAAAATAGGAAGGTTTATAACCTGTAATTGAAGGCACAAATTTCCAAACACCATGTTAAATTTATGAGTACCAGAATTCATCAAACTCTGCCCATGATGACCCATAGCCAGTCCCAAGCCCAAATAAAGGAGGAGGGTTGTGTTAGGTTGTCAGCCAACGTTAAACTATGGCAAATGCTCAATGAATGAATCCATTAAACCATAATTCATCTAATAGCTCAAAATGATACGAGATTTAAGTTTTTTTCCATATACGTTTCTCCAGAATAATGTGCAAATTTGCATACAAATTTCTCAGCAATCAAAATCGAACAAATGGAAACTATAAAGTGAATAATGTGCTCTCTAAAACTTTTACCTTGTTTTGCATGAACTTTTGCTTATAAAGAAATTCTGGGTATTGAGTTTCTATTGTTCACCTTCTTAGAATAACAACCGCTTCAAAATGCAAGAGATTGCTCACCTTCTTATGGTTGTCGTTAACCACGATTAGACAAAAATAATGGCAACTTAATGTTATCTATAAATCAGCACTGGTACAATAGAATATAGGGTTTACTGTTTTTTGATTGAAAAAAAGGAAGAAATTAAAAAACATAACATAGTAGTATATATGAACAATTGATTCACAGACAAACAACAAAAATGCAATCAATGTTCAGTTTTTTTTATCCTGAATGGAAAAAATAAGCTCACCGGGCCATTTCGTCATTTCATGGACCTTTACCACGCGTGCAACTGGAGATAAGTCGGCCTTCGGGAAATTCTTCTTCAAGAAACAAGGAAAGCAGCTCATCTTGAAGTAGTTACGTCAAAGAAAAATTACCTCACAACTCCCGCCGATTGTCTCAAATCCCAATTTACAAGCTCAGATAACTGAAAATACAAAACTTTACAGCCTCCAATCCTTGAACCCCTAACAAAATCTCAAATTTCAACACTGAGCTGAAGATTTCGAGTGAACTGCAAAAAAGAAGTTTCACCTAGGGCAAAATAAGCTCCACAACTTCGACGCTCGAACTTGAAGCTCGAAAGAATCGAAATTTACGCCAAAAAGACGAGAAAAGACTTGAATCCCTTCCGGAGGAGACCTGAATCGGCGCAACCGCAGTGGCTTTGGCGAGGAACGACAGAAGATTATCAGAAGGAGAAAGGTGACGACTTTTTCTGGGCGATGGCACCAGAAGCGGATGGTGCGTATTTGAGGACACATCTGAAAGCGCAGAAGGCGAGACGTGGATCCAAATTCCGCTGGGAAGACGAGCAGGCGGAGGAGGGAAGGAGCTGTCAATGTTATTCTTTCTTTAAAAGAGAGGGGGAAAAAAAAGTCTATAGAAAATTAAAAGGAGATTTGAGGAGGTCGGTCGACGTTGTATGGAAATTTTCAATTGGGTACAAAATTTATTGTCGTTGGAGAATTCCCCCAAAAAACCCTCCTTACTTTTTAAATTCCCAAACCACCACGCTCCTTCCTTCCCCCACAAAACGCCCTCAATCAATAACTCCAAAATAATTTCAGAATTTCTAACATGCACACCGAACTTTCTAAATTTTCAAAAAGTGTTTTTTTCTCTCTAACCTCTATTTTTATTTATCTAAGATACTTGATTTTATGAGATTAATTTCATCACTTTATTTTAATTTTAATTTTTTATTTTTAGTTGACACTGGGTGTCCAACTTATGCCGATTAATCTTAGGGATAGTTGACATAATCGATCACTAAGATAAATCAGGGATATTAGCTCAGAATTCTTAAATCAACCGCCTAGTAAAAGAAATTTATTAGTTAATTTGTTGAAACTAAAACTCGATCCATAGATACCGAAAAACTGAGAAGGTGCTCCGTCATTGCATCATTGCTCTAGAGCAATTTATTTGAAGTTTCAACTTTTGAAGTTGTAACTTTGAATGAAAAATAATTTTCATATTCTTAAGTAAATTTTTAGTAGAGTTCCAACTTGAAATTTGCAACTTGATCCAAATATTTGCTCAATTTTTTTAAACATGATGTATTATTTTATATTATGTGTAGTTAATGAGCTGAGCTACAACTGTTGATTGATCAATCTCCAAAGGGATTGACAACCACTTCAAAATAAACAACAGATAGATGAAACATTTTTGACAAGAATGAACTACTCAAGTTTTCATGATAGTTAATTGTTATTATATAGGAAAGTGACAAAGTTGAGAGCACCTATTGGACTAAACTACTCATTATCAAACACCTCACTAACACCTTATTTATTATTACTGTACTGCCATTGTAGAATAAACATGACTTATTGAGACTAATAACTCGTTCAAAATTCTGTGCTTGCAAAACACTCCTTGGTTGCCTGACTGAACTATGTACAATGAATTGCTGCGGCTGAGAAGGCTTCTTCTTGTGGCTAAAGTACAACTGCTAACCCAATATAATTACAGCATCGCTATTCTTCTGAGTCCGAGTCATATCCACAGAATGAATTTAAAATTACAAATCGCCTATGATAGGTGAAACGATCCCTGACCTTCGGTTATCGCATATAGCAATCTCTCTCTCATTATCTCCTGCAGAAGAAATGAGACCTGGTTAGTATAACAATGAAATATTTATGCAAATGTACTTGAATCATTCATTCAATAGGGCAGCTAAAACATAAGATACGATGAGTTTGCTTTGACTATGTTACATTACAAAAAATCAAAACGACATAATCTATTGTTAAGATCATCCCTATTTTCGGGATAACTGTTGCCAACTAAAAAAACATCCCTATTTTAAAAAAAAAAAAATTAGTTGGCACCAGGTATCCAGTCCTTAGAACCAAGTGTTAGGTGACCGGCCTAGCTCCACGGAGAAAAAAAAACATCCCTATTTTGACTATTGTCATTAGAACACCCCCATCACTTGATAGATTTACTATATATCCCTTTGAATTCTTATTAATTGTGGCAAACTGAATAGTTTCATTGAAACTGTCACTTTGCTAGTTTGAGGTAAAAATCCTCTTACTTCTATCGAAACTATGTGTGAGTATTTACTTTCAAACTTGTTAATTATTTAAAGACAAAGTTGACAAGTTTTAGCTGAAATTAGAAAAAGTTAACTTTTGTTAGTTTGACAGTTTCAAATATAAATTGCAATTATCCAATAATTAAGGTGTGAATATATTTCTCTTGTAACAAGTCTAGAATTAAAGGAGAAACTACATCAATTTTTGTTTCAAATTAGAAAAAAGAAAGAACTGCAATGAAACTATTCACTTTTCAACAAATTAGGATGAAAGGCCTATTGAGTATATTAGATATGATCCAGCACCCCTTTAATAATGATTACAATAGGGGCACCTATTTGATGTTTTTGAAAACAAAAGAAGCCCTTTAATTTCACCTAGGTTATATTTGCAATTTGCACCATAAAATTAGAATAAAAAAAAATCAACAAAGTACATGACACATCAGTAAATTGTTTGCATCTGAAAAGAGAAACTGATTGCTAAAATACAGTTAGTTTGGTAGGAAAATTTCGGCAAAATGGGTGCAACCAAACTAGGAACAAGTAGAAAGATCAATAGTTGTTTGAGGGAGAGGAAAATTTGACAAAGAGGTTGCAAACTTGTTATTTTACTCTCTTTTTCAAACTTAAGAGAAAATCCATAAACCAAATGTCACAATCATTTTGAAGGCAAACTACGATCAGATAAATTTTGAAAAGACAGAAATTTTCAGTCAAATATACGAAGATGCAGTGGAGGGGTTATATGTTTCAATGAGTCATCCAAGAAAGTGAGTATATTGATCAAAAAGGAAAATAAGAGAACATACTTTGGATGAGTAAGGTGGGAGCTTTAGATAATTTGCACAAGTCATGACACTCGGCAAGTCCAGATCAGCATCAAAACTAGAGTGCTGCAATAAAGAATAAGAAGTTAATTGTTTGGCAAACCATACAGTCAGTGCATTTACCCAACTGCATGAATTCTAACCTTTCGAACTACTGTTAGCTTTGGGTTAAGGGTGGCTAATCCTCCATGTGCAAGGCGAGGTGCTCCAGTTACAAATTGCAAGAAAGCTCTACGCTGATCATAATCATATTCTTGAATGATTTCTAACAACTGAAAAAGAAAGAAATAGAATGAATTTACATGGCAGACAAAATAAAAATTTTATCTGCAATTGGTAGATTTCTTCTCCAGATACTGACATTTGTGGCCATAAGGCTGCTCACGCTATACCCATGGTCAAACTTGATGTGATTCACAAGCTGAAAGAACTGCACGGAAAGAAACGTAAATACATCCAAAGATTAATAGCTAAATAACAGAGTAAAGTAGTGCATACATCCCAAGTATCTTGTTCTCCGCAGAGTAACCGCTCCAACTCATCTTCGGTGAAGATTTGGAGATCTCTTAGAGGGAATACCTGGACATAAACATAAGAAGGTAAAATAAACTAAATTGAAGGGTGATGAACAATCTGCATTTGTTTTCTCCAAGTGCAATATTGGAATTATCAAGGTTAAAATCTTTATTAGGTATTTCCTAGAAACTACTCTCCATAGATAAACCAAAACATGGTATAAGAACATGACAAATAAAATAACGCAAAATATACCTCATTAAATCCAGATTTGAAGGCATTAATTTGTCTCGCAACTCCACTGCCAATTGTCGCATCAATGACCAGTGCAATATATTCTTCCAAATTGGCAATGCTCACCTATCAAAGAAACAATCTAAGCAGCCATAATGAAAATGACATGAAAGGACAAGTCATTTTCCTACTCCAAGTATTACCATCTTTGCACTTTCTGATGCGAGTGCATAGTCAGTGTAACCTGGAAGAGTGAAATCAAGAGAGAGATCCTCTACAGCCATGCTCCTGTAATATAACTTTGATGGATCCTTATCTCTTTCTCCAGAAACTGATTCAACAAATTTTTTCCTGTTGACAAGAGCTTGAAACTCCAGTAAAGACCTTCCAAGGTCTGGATCAAATGATTGGATATCACATATATTGAGCTCCTACAAAACATGTAGAAGTTCATTTCATGGTTAGATTATAAACAAAAAAATCAAAGAAAAGAAAAATCAGGGGAAAAAAAACAAATCATAAGCACCTGCTGGAGCATAATCTTATAGAAGGCTTTAGAAAATGATATGTCCATTGTTCTCCCGTCTTTAATTGCCTTGGCTACCAGCTTACCAAGAAGTAAAAACTTTTTCTTCACATCTGAGAATTTAATCCCACCTGAACTTCTTCTCGACCACGGACAAGGAAACAGTCCACATGGAGCAAACAAAACTGAAGAATCACTACAAATGCTATTTTTAGCTGCACAATAGTCCTCTCTCCACATACCTAATCCAGCCTTTTGAAATTCATGACTTACTAGAGTGTAGAACTCCATAGTAGGACCTAGACCAGTACCCACTTCATCAGCATATTCTACTTCAAGTGAGCCCTTACTTTGAGCATGTAATTTCATAATTTTTGCAGCACATTCAAGGATATTGTTGCGGTCAACTTTAAACTTCTTGCGGGAGTGAAAACTAGTAACCAAGTGCCGTTCACTGGAGTTCATGCTACTTCTATCTGAATGCCTAGTGTTGTTATTCTGATTTCTTAAAGAACCAAATGCAGTGAGGTAGAAGTAGTTCAATCTTGCCTCAAAGGAAAATAAGAAAGGACATGCATTCGTTAACTGGCTACACCATGATGGAAAACAACCAGTGTTTAGTACCAGCTGGTCTCTCATTTGCTGCTCCAACTTCTCAGTTAGCTTGCTGCTCACAAAGTCAACTTTTGGTACTGGAGAAACTATCACCTTCAAATCATCAAAGTTATCTATTCTCCCTTCGGCAAATTCTTGAATTTTATCATTAACTGACAGTTCCATCGAAAATTGATTCAAGCCCTCTAATATTTTCAACAAAAATAAAATATCATATGAGGCATTCATTCTATCAATGTGGGAAAGCGTCTCAGCTTGTAATTTAGTAGGGAAAAAGGGAAGTTTCAGCAATGAGAATCCAAGCCTATTCAAGAAGATATTTGACTGAGAAACCAAATCAACCATGTTGCTGTTGTTTGTTATGTCTTCTTCAGCTATTCTATAAGTAAATTCATAAGTCTGATTCCAGAATTTGGACCCCACAATCATGTCAAATCCTGGAGATACTTGATCCTCTAGAACTGCTTGATAAAGGGTCTTTGAGCGGTGAAGTTGTTTTCCTCTCAAGCTAAAAGTTAATCCTGGTTTAGTATTCACCATGCATGGAGATCCTGTTGTGATTCTTCCTTGAGCAACTTCAGTATTTAAAAATCAGTACGAAAAAAAATGTGTTGGTTTTTCATACTCATTAAGTAAAATTGACAGCAAAATACTAGCATTATTAATAAGAGAAAAGAAATAGCTATTCTTTGCAATTAAAGGAAAGCTTACAAGTTGTCAGTTTTGTGCTAGTCTTTACTGGTAAAAGCTGCTCCTCTTGACTTCTAGTCACCTAATCACAACAAAATTAAAGCAAACATGAGAAAAGTTTCAACACCCAAGGCAATAGACATTTTACTTTCATTCAACTTAAATGAATATTTATATAACACCAAAATCAGATGTGTTATTGTAGAAGTATGAATCTTAATTACAATAAAATATTTCTATATAAAAAACCTGGAATGGGTAAAATATAATAGATTAACAAGCGTACCTGTAAAGAATTAGAAATACAAGTCGCATACGAGATGTTCATGTGTGCTTCTGTAGAACTCCCTTCTGACTCATGATGTAACCTTGAAGCTCCGAGGTTTAGTTTGCTGATATGGTAATCCACTGCCTCTGACTGATGTCTATTCATGGCACTAACTTTAGGCCAGAGATATGCTTCTATAGCATCTACTAAGGAAGAAGAAATATCAATACTTAGTACATTGTCAAAGTCCAATAAGTTTGACTCTTTGTTGTCACGCACAAATGAAACTTTTAAACAAGGATTCATTGTGGGGCTCCTACAAGGGATATCTGTATAACTTTTTCTTGGCTTCAACTGTTGGCTTCTGACAACAGGAAAGTTATCCAAAGAAGACAATGCATTCTGCAGATTTTTCAATAAGCAAGCCAAAATAGTATCATCACGATTTTGACTAGGTTTGGACAAGCATATGGAAGCAAATATCTGGAATCTCTTCTGTACAGCTAGAATGTGATCTGATAAGCCACTATCATGAATTCCAAGAATACACTTGCCATTGCATAAATAATGAGCTAGAGATCTTGCAATACCACTCTCAACAAACTCAAAGGTTGACAAAGGCTCTCCCTGAGAAACTTCTCTCATCACATCATCTAATATTTGTGTTGAAAATTTCACTTCATGTAGGTTACCAACATCATCTGAATGTGTGTCCATACTATCATCTAGCGCTCTGCACAAAGTTCTGAGATGTTGAAGAGTTTTAGAACATGACATATCAGAGTTAGTTGCTCCATGGCCCAAGCAGTAGGAAGCTTTTATCTTCCTTCCCAAATTGTGAATAGCATCCTTTCCAAGCTTGCATGGTTTTAATTGAGAAGCGGGAACACTAGATGGAGTAAATGCAAAACACATGCATCTGGAAACAACACTGACAGCTATTTTCTCATCTGAGTGTTGTACAGATTCTATGAATTTATCTTGGACTAAAAGCATGTCAATTGCATAAAATACTCCTTCCTTGATGCAAGAGTTTAAGAAAACACCAGGAAGTTTTTGCATCAGAATCTCAACAATCTCCAGTGTGGAAAATAGTAGATGTATATCTTTCCTTACCAACAGCCCTGCCAAAAAACTGTCACACAAACAATTAGCAAGTGATCTTAAAAGATATCCACAAAATGCCTTACTTCACATATATTGCACATTTACCTTGAGATATTTGTATCTTTGATCGAGTCCAGAAGTATCTCAGGCGTGCTATAATGGGCAATACGTCTTATGATGGAAATGCAACCATAACATACATAATCATTTGCACCAGAGTTCACAACCTATTTGGAATACCAAGTTTATCATAAAATAATAATAACAAATGTTATAAATAATGAATCACTTAGAAGAACAAACCTGGATGGAAGCTGGAAGAAATTCCATGGCGAATTGATACAAGAAATTGGGTTCGTCCATTAAAATCTTCTCCTTAGCTTGTATTAGTTTATTGACTGGAACATCTTTCTTTTTTTCAGGAATCAACTGATTAGTTAACTTTAAAACTTCCCATACCTGCAGCAAATATTACTTTATGTAAAAATTACAAACACAAATAACAATTATGCACAGACTACAAGACAGAATTGTGTTTGAAGAAACAAGTTAGCCTTGAAGAAACATGTTAACATTTAAACAAAACTCATCCAATTAGTTATTTTAACAAGGTAACAGACTAGAGGACAAAATTCTCATGGTTTTACTAAAAATTATTAAAGTAGAGCACAGAAACCTGATTGCTTTGGACATCTTGAGTAGATGCAAAGGCAGAATTCTGTGACATGTCAGAACCTATTAAGATGCCTCTCAAAGTTCTGCTTATGCTAAGTTCAAATAGGATCCGAACTGCCAACTGAGAATGAGAGGCAAGTCTTGTGAGGAGACCAACCAAACTCTGAGGACAACAACAACAAAAGGTAAGCATGCCAGTAAGAATATATCTCAAAAGAAATGGCTGATGATCCACAAATAAGGTATTTAACATCAAAAAGATAGAGATGCTTACAGAAAAAGCCATGGGGCTAATTAACCTGTGACTATCATTATCTATCAATTCCAAGGACTTCTGTATCACTCCATGCTTGCACAGTTCATCAGTCAGAATAGGAGAATAGCGAACAGAATAAGCAACCCATGCAAGACAAGTAGAAACAGTTTCTACCAGCTGCCACAAATGAGAGAACCAAATCCATTCAGCCAAAATAATTAGTCATTGAACAAACAGCCCAAATAGTTTGTACTAACACTGGTTGTTGATGTTGAAGGTGACAAATACAAAAAAGGAAACGGAGACTTTAACTAAGCTACTCTATACCAATTACGATTGAGCCTGAGAATGGCTATAGCACTAACCTCCCTCTTCTCATACTGCAGAAGAGCGCATAACGAAGGGACTGCCTCCATTATAATTGATGAATAATCAGGCGAGAGTTCCTTGCACATATTAGCTACTGTTATAACTGCGACTTTCTGAAAAAAAAAAAAACATATCGAATTACCTTTTAATTTAACAAACCATATCGTATGGACAGAGATAAAGGACAATAGTTTATGCTCTTCTACTAACCTGAATATTAGACGGAAAGAAATCGATATAAGTTAAAACCGCATTAACAGCGCCTGCTTTTAAACATGCAACAGGATGTTCCCGCGAAATCTTCTCCAATGCTTGATGACACTAATTAAACGTAAACAAAAAAAAATATATAAGTATCATGATTCTGGATATACGAGGATAGAACAAGAGCCACCTACCTTTTCTGCAACGTCCAAGTATTCGATAGCCAAAAGCTTTCCACAGAGGACAGTAATTCCGCCATGCTTCGCGATAGCAGCGGCCGAAGAAGGCCTCGCGTCCAAGAGATAAGTTAGAGCTCTAATCGCCAGGAGCATAATCTCAGGGTTGCGACCATTGGCATTAAGCTTCAATAGAGACGGCACGAGCTCCTCCAGGGGTAAGTGCACGATGGCGTCCTCAATGACGAAGGAGAGCATCTCGCATAGCTCGGTCAGGGCCTCGAGTTGCGCGGATTCCCCCGAACCATCATCGGCGAGGCAAGCGACGACTCTGCGCACCCTCTTCTTCGATAAACCCATAGCACGGTCGGGCAACCCTTCGCCGCGGTCAGAACCGGCGGAGATGGAGCACTCCATTCGGGAGGCGAACGAGACGGGTAGGCGCGATCTGCAAGCGCGCTTTTTCACCGGGAGTTCTCCGTCAGAAATCTTGCGCTTCTGACTACGATCCATGACGCCTTAGGAAAATGCAATTAAACGCAAGAAGAAGAAGAAGAAAAAAGAATCAACCGAGTGAAGAGTTTGATACTGCGCACCGGAAGGAGGAGGATGTTGCTTGGTGAGGCGGCGATCGGAGTCGGCGAGACGACGAAGAGGAGGGTTTGGCTCGCGCTGGATGCGAAGAGATCGTGGATTAATGGGTACGGTACTATATCTATTTATATAGAGAAGCCCTCGAAATTTTCGTTTCACTTTCCATAACAATTGGATTGGTCTTGCATTTCCTGTTATTTCGCTGTCTCTTACTTACGCTCTGTTTTGTCTTCTTTTTAATTTTTTTTTTTTTTTTTCAAAATACCCCAGCTATCACTTTCGTCCTAATTTTAAAGATATTAATTATTATACTTAAATAAGTGGAACAATTTGTCAAATTGTATAACTATCTAACTATATAAGATATTTATGGTCCTCTGTCTACCTCATCAATTAAATATTTCATTCTTTAAATATCTAAATCTTACAATCAAATATCTTCAACTAAATATTTGTGTGTCCATTTGCCAAATATCTCTCTCCTTAAATATTCCAAATTTCAAAATCAAATATCTCCAACCAAATATTTATGGATCTCACTCATCAAATATCTTAAATTCAACAATCAAATATATCATCAACTAAATATTTATAAATTCCACCATTATTTTATTAATTTATATCTAATTTTACATTTAAATAAAATTAATTATATTTTCTAATTCTTCAATTTAATATATTTCATTTACAATTTATTAATAAATATTTTTTGCTTAGTATTTATCTATATATTTTAACAATTATTCAATATAATTATTTTAATACTAAATATTTTATTTAAATAAAAATAATAGA